>VWZY01001531.1:71440-104073 GCA_013399075.1 Chloroceryle aenea | reverse complement strand
AGGATACGGTGATGTATTTTGGAGCATTTTAAAAGAAAAAAAAAAAAAAAAAAAAAAGGAGGGGGGGCAAAGCATAAACTTTAAAAGCAATCCGCTTTGTTTGGTCATGGTCAAAATACTGTCCACTGCATTGTGTATAATTTTGTCACTGCAGCTGTAAACAGTACACTGGATAAACTGGAAGTATTGTGGAGAGACCTTTCAGTCAAAGTATGATTATACCTATTGTGGTCAAAATGCAAACTATCTTACAATACCCTAGTATAAGTGACAATAGTAAAGTAGCTAAAATACCAAAGACCTCAAAACAGGATGAAAAACTATCCTTGGGATCCTGAGAAGTGCTTGAGTAATCATACCAAGTTTATTGTATTTTCTTAAAAAAATATTAAAATCATTCAGTATATTTCATGTTAAAATGAACAGAGCCCGTGTTTTCATATGTGGAGATATATCCCAGGACTAAATGAAAATAAGGGTTAAATGATCATAGAATCATAGAATGTATTGGTTAGAAGGGACCTCTAAAGGTCACCTAGTCCAATCCCCCTGCAATAATCAGGGGCATCTCCAGCTAGGTCAGGCTGCTCAGAGCCTCATCAAGCCTGGCCTTGAATGTCTCCAGGGATGGGGCTTCCACCACCTCTCTGGGCATCCTATTCCAGTGATCTATCACCCTCATATTAAAGAACTTTTTCCTAATGTCTAACCTAAATCTACCCTTTGCTAGTTTAAAGCCATTACCCCTTGTCCTGTCACTACAAACCATTGTGAATAAACTCTCCCCTGCTTTCTTATAGGCCACTTTCAGGTACTGGAAGGTTGCTATATGGTGCCCCCGGAGCCTCCTCTTCTCAAGGCTGAATAACCCCAAATCTCTCAGCCTGTCTTCATAGGAGAGGTGCTCCAGCCCTCTAATCATTTTTGTGTCCCTCCTGTTGACATGCTTCAACAAGTCCATGTCCTTCTTGTGTTGGGTGCTCCAGAGCTGGATACAGTACTCCAGGGGGAGGTCTCACTAGGGCAGAGTAGAGGGGCAGGATCACCTCTCTCAATCTGCTGGCCACACTTCTTTTGATGCAGCCCAGGATTCCACTGGCCTTCTGGGCTGCCATTGCACATTGGTGATTCATGTCCAGCTTTTCATTTCCTAGTACCCCCAAGACGTTTTCCAAAGGACTGCTCTCTAGCACATCCTCTCCCAGCCTATACTGATAATGATGGTTGCCCCGGCCCAGGTGCATGACCCTGCACTAGGCCTTTTTGAACCTCATGAGGTTCACCTGAGGACACCTCTCCCACCTATCCAGGTCCCTCCAGATGCCATCCCATCCCTCTGGCATATCAACTGCACAATCCAGCTTGGTATCATCCTCCAACTTGCTGAGGGTGCACTCAATGCACCCTATGTCATTAATGAAGATATTAAACAACACTTGTCCCAGTACAGATCGTTGAGGGACACCACTTGTCACATTTTTCCATCTAGACATCAAGCCATTGACCACTACTCTCTGGGTGTGACCATCCAGCCAATTTCTTATCCACTGAACAGTCCACCCATCAAACCCATATTTCTCCCACTTAGAAAGGAGGATGTTGTGGGGTACAATGTTGGAGGGCTTGGCAAAGTCAAGATAGATTATGTCCACAGTCCATATGGTTCTTTTCATTTTTGCTGGTTATTTTATTAGCTTCTAACTCCCTAAGTTGGAAATATTTTTGAAATGTACTATCTAATTACAACCAAACCACAGAAAGGTAAGAGGAAGAAAGGCATTAATTTTGTATTAGGTTTGTATGAACAGACAAGGGAAAAAGGAAAGTCCCATACTGCAGAAAAGTCTGCTTCGGGAATTTTGCCCTGGTTATATGTCAAGCAATCCACACAGAGTTCATCCTTGAAGCACAAATCCAGAGGGAAAACAAAATGTTCACATAGGTGCAACTGGTCTCTCAACCATTTATTTAAATACTTACCTTGCAGCCTTTTGCAGATCACAGATACTTGTTGTGCAATATGGAGTCCCTTACAAGTATATCTTATTAAAAGGTTACTCTTTAGGATAGCATGACTCTGATTTAACTTCCATAGTTGCAGTTTTCTGTAGCATTCCATGTTTGACTGATTTTCTTTTTATACCACCATGTTCAGTAGCAGATTGCAATGTGGATGATACTGCTACTCTACAGCCAGTTAAACACTGATTAGCTCACAGCTGAAAGTTTTTAATAACACTTGCTCATTTCTTTATAGTGTCAGGTTTTAATTTCAAGAATAACTAAACTGTGTGTTCTCATTAATGTTGTCTTTTAAAGAACATATATAAGTTTACATTATATATGTCTGTTTCAACATAGATAAGAAAATCCTAACTTCCTTTGCAAAATCAGGTAGTTTCCACTGTTTTATACTTCATCAGTTACTCATAGTGGGGAATCACAAATGTGATTATTGTTTTTAGAGAGAGACACATTGTGTTATGAATGCTATTGAATTGCATCAATATGGATATGAAGCAAAACATAAAAAAATTGATTACACTTTATGTCATTCCTGTCAAAAACAAAACACACAGTAATATGTATTGCTAGCAGATAGCAACCTTACAAATGAACTTGAACCCCAAAAATGATATAAGACTTCTTTGATCTCTTGAAATGTTTACTCTCAAGAAGGAGAAATTTTCTGGCTTAGGTCAGTGGTTATGAACTTTTTCTGAACATGGACAATTTCTAACATTCAAAATTTGTTGCAAATGACCATGTACTCTTAAAATAAAAAAGCATGTCAAATGTAATGAACATGAGGAGCCTGTGGTGTTCCATCTATCAGAATATAATAACATCAGTTTAAAATGAACACTTCTTCACTTTCTTCCTTCAGGGTTAGAAGGAAAAGAAGAAGGAAAAAGAAACCCATCAAAGTACCTTGACATGAATGACTATGATTTTGTTTTGTCATTGTGATCATCCCCTGTTTTGTATGCAGAACAGTAAAGCCCCACATCTGGCTAGGGAATAGGTGTTCCAACAACACAAATAATGTGCAAGTAAAATTATTTGATAATTCACCTCTAGGGGAACAGCATCAGAAGCCAAAACATTGTCTTTAGTAGGCAGAAGTTACTCCCCTGTCATGAATGGTGCTACAGTCTTCTGGGAAAACAACATACTGATTGGCTGATAAGCAGGAAAACTTTATGTCAGCTATTTGGTAAATAATTAAGGATGAACTCCATCATGCTGTATAATTAACATTATGATTTCCATTGAACTTAAAATACTCAGCAATACAAAAAGGAAATGATCAAACATTATTTATCTACTGTGATTTTACCACCTGGAATTCCACATGTACTTTTAGCCTTGAAATGTTTACAGGTATCAATATTAGGGGAAAAAAAGCAGAAATACAGTCACTAAATCTATATGAAGAAGCAAACAACATAAAGTGAGAGAAACTGTTTTTTGTGGTGAAGGCTGATTATTTATGACTCTGAAAAAAATAATTAATAATATCTTATAAAACCCATAATCACATGAAACAACAGGAAGCCATAGCTGGATAAAATAGAAAGAAGAAGTCAAGACAAAGAAACAGACAAAAACACTTAATCAATTGCCAAAAAATGAGATTTCTCCAGGGTAATTTGAAAACACTGGCTTAGGTAACTCTAATAAACTCAGTAACTATTTAAATTACAAAAATAGAGCAACAAAGGATAAGGAACCAATTAGTAAAAACAAAGTAATATAAAATATAAATATCAGACAATTATGTGTCAATCCAATTATCATAAGAAAAGAAATCTTATGAACTGGCAAGCATAAGAAGATAAAAGATCAAATATCTCTCCTCTTCTACTTTCCACAAATAAGATAAAGCACATAGCTAATTTCTGTTATTAAAATAAAACTGTGTAGTTGCTAATTCATCAGCTATGTCTTGATATAGTTTCAGTATGCATTTATTACACAATATTAAAAAAAAATCTTAAGTGGATATATCGATACATTTTAAAGCAAAAATAATTTATTAATCAGGATAATTTGAACTTAGTATTTCTGTATGTATACCTGTTAAAAGACCACCCTCCATTTTTCTCAGCAATACTTAGACTATCATCACAGTGAGGTGCAGAGGCAGTAAGACCCAGAATCTCAAAATTATATTTCTATAACAGGATTAAGTGTGTCCTTATTTAGATATGGCCAATTTCTCAGTGGAAAGGTTTTTATCCAAGTTAGTCATCTCAGGCTTTGTTATTGTCAGTGGAAAGAGACAGACACATCACCTCATCCTAAAGGAAAGATCTAAAACAGGTCAGTTGACTCATACCTTAACAACTTTTTTTTTTTTTTCTATTGACTGCAATTTTTATATAGAATCACTTCTGGCTTTTTGGTGGGTTTGGAGCATCGGCAGGACAAGAACTTATCTGCCTTTAATTTTCCTTTAGTCATTATACTGCTGGAATTTGTTCCTTATGCATTCCTTCCAACTTGAAATATTCTATGATACTATTAATTAATTGCATGCATTATTTAGTTATGAAAGAAGCCTGAACACATCAAATTATATAGAAATCTTTTAAAAATAACTGTTGGGTTCTTTATTATTTGTTATCACAAGTTCATTCTTTTTGAATCTAGCTTTCAAGCTTCTCCCATGATCATGAAGAATAGAAATACTTCTTTTTGTTAGAATGAAAGCTATTATCACAGAAAGTAAAGTGACAAATATTTCTGGAATTGAGAACCCTTTGATACCTGCTGCCTCTCTAACAGAATACAACTGAAGAAGGGGAACCATGTTGGACTCCTCTCTAATCAAGGCAAAATTGTTATCTTGCAAGGAGCTTGCTCCAGAAGTGTCTGGGCACTGTTTGCACATTGTCAGTGGCTGTCAATATGATGTATCCCAGGACTTATTCTCCACTGGGGTATCTTACATTAACTTGCACACTGTTGATCCCACACATGAGCTGGGAATCAAACGATCAAAATATGAGACACAGAAATGCAAAATATTTAATTATAAAATAGTATTTGTCACTACAGAATATAGCAATGTCATAGTTAGAGGGGCTGAGACCAGTTTAGCATGATGTGATTAGAAACAAAACTGTGTATTCTATACTCTCTATGTCACTGCTTACGGGTTGTTAACTAGTAGTAAATCAGTAGTAGTTGCCCAGGACCCGGGACCGGGACCCTGACCCTGCCCCCACCGGATTTCCGGCCCTGCTCGGCGCCTTCGGGACCCTGCTCGGAGCCTTCGGGAGCGGAGCGGACCTGTCTGAGCGGCGGCTGGCCTTTCCCCGGAGGAGGAGAGCACCAAACCTTTTCTCCACGGCATTGCTGCTTTTCGGCGGGACCACTGCTGCACCAGGACCGTTTCAACGGGACTGCTGCCCCACCCCAACCGGCAGTGTAGGGTTGTATGCGGACTCTCTTTCGGGTGTTCTTTCGTTGTACTGTTAAATTTAACTCGTTTTGTATTTCTGACTTGAGTCCCTCGCTGTTTTTGCTTTTTCAAACCATTACAAGCAAACAAATAAAAATAATATCACAGTAGTATTTAATGAAAGAAATAGAAAAACAGTGTCTGCTTATTTGGTTGTTTTACTGTTTTGTCATGGTTTAGGCATAAAAGTAACAAGAATTAAAGTCTTCATGAATTTTAAACTTAGATGTGGCCAGACTGATAGGAATCAATCTTGCTCAAGTTTTAAATTATAAGTTGCAATGAAGTGAAAGCCTTCTTACATGTGCAGGTAGGAATCTCAAAATTACCTAAAGTTTACCATTAGAGGAACTAATCTCAGAACACAGCCCTTCATTTGTTTTCTAGTCACATCGATTACTAGCATGATGGAGTCTCAGTGCAAGATTTGACTTCTAAGCATTGCTAAAAGATCTATAATTAGTCTTAAAAAAATGTTCCCAAAACACTAACGAATAATCTGGCTCAATGCATTTGTCAGCATTTTAACCACCTGGCAGTGACTGAGGTGGTGCATATTCTCAGACAGCTGGTATTCCCTTTACAACGGAGGGCACCACAGCTGCATTTGGACTGCTTACCCTAGTGTGCTGTTTGCATGGAGGACAAATCTACTGAGCTCTGCTCTTGAACTGACTCTCCAGAAACAGTCTAGAAAAGTCTTGCAAGTTCTGCTTACCAGAGCATTGTTTTTTGCACATATAAATGTAAAGCTTGTGCTTCTAACATCAACTGGTAGAATAATAACACTAGAAGGCAAATAAGCAATCTGAAAATGAGATATTCAAGTTGTCTAGAAAAAATAAAATAAAATAAAACCCCCATATCAACAAGGCAAGGAGACTCAGAGTGTAAGATCAATGCTTAATAAACATCTTCCAATGGCACAGGCAGCAGAATAGAAAACAACTTGTTTCTTCTGTTAGTGCCAATATATTTTTTTCAGTGGATCCATAGGTTTTGCACTATTTCTGTTTCTGCAATGTATACCATGATTTAACAGCTGCTAGCCCCCTTAAGGCCACTGTTAAAACCCCCTTAAGGCCACTGTTAAAAACCCATCAGTGCTGAAACACAGCCTGTGAGAACTACAGAAGTGTAGGTTATAGCACTCACAGCACACAAATCCAAACTTCTATCTAGACTTCTTCTTAGAGTAAAGGAATTTTACTGTAATGGGAAGACAGTGTAAGAGACTCATTTGTTACAGGGAAGAGGACATACACTGGAAGATGTATGACATAGTTTGAAAGAAGTCTGATATCAGTGTTCTAAAGTCACTGGAAGTAACATTTTGTTACTTTCATGAGGGCACTGCTTCAGGGCTTTTCTCTGAAAGACTGTTCAAGAATTTTTGTATGAGTTAGACAAAGTCATCATGCTTAAGATCCAGTGTTATCTCAGACTTATCCAATTAGATAACAGATTCAAAAAGCATTTGAAGTAGATGGACAGTGAGACACACACAATAGTTGCATCAGGTATGGTTCTATTGAAAAAAAAAAAAAGTTTTATTGTATGTAGAGTGGAAAGTTCTTATATAACATTATATAGTAAACTTTTTTTTTGTGTAGTTTTTTTTTCTTCTGTACTACTTAGCAGAGATGCATGAACACATGTAAGACGAACAGTTGATATCTTGAAGAATGCAATGGAATGAACCACTTCCAGACTATCTTCTGCAAAAGACACAAAGGAAATAATATTAGTCCTTCTTAGTGTCCATTTGTCACCATATTCTAAAGTTCCAGTAACTGTGTATTTTGACATTTACTTTTCCTCTTTACCTGTTGCAACCCTATTGCCCTCACCGGCATTATATGACCAATACAGATTTTAATTCACTTAGTTATTTCTTAAGAACTCCTGCAGACAGATGCATTTAAAAAAAAATCTTTAAATAGCTCTAGGGCTATTTTTCCATAATTTTCCTTATTTTTCCTTTATTTCTTTAATTTCCTTATTTTTTCTTGAATATATTTTAAAAATACTTAAAATTTAATGACAAAGCTAAAATTAAGTATTTAGATTATAATTTAGAAAGAAAAAAGTCTTATAGTGTAGTTGTATTTTCTGAAGTAAATACATGTAATTTTTCTTACAGAGCTAAATTATATATTTCATAGTGTCACTGCAAAGAATTTGTTGCCTGTTGTAATGAGAGAGGAAATAAGAGAGCAAAATAGGCACTCTCTAATAGAACTATTCCGTATTAGTATATTCCTGTAGGACTACCCTGTGTAGACCATGAAAGCTAATCATTATACAAAAAGTCATATGAAAACCCTGAAATGCTAACTCTAGAAGAGATCTTCTGTAGTATGTAAGTAAGAATGGTGAGTGGAGGAGAAAGGAGATAAAAAGATCAGGGGAAAATGATGAAGGAGGGAAAGATAATTAGAGGGTGAAGATGTCCAAGGAGATGTCATAAGTCATACTATCAGCACAAGAGTCAAATTGTAGTTTTCTAGAAAACAACCCAGCAACGATCATTTTCCCCTCAGTTTATCACTGCCAGCTGTAATGATTCCTGATTAGGTTCTTAATCTGGAAAGAAAAAACCAAATCACAGAAAATGAACCACGGAGAGGAAAGTGGAAGGGACCTTACATTATTCTGTTGATCATTTACATGGCCATGAAGGCAGAGGGAATCAGCTCAGGGATACACCATAGGTGGGCCAAACCAGCCCTGCCACCAGAAGCTTAGGATAAGTGGAGAGCCATCTCAATGTCACTGTTAAAGACTGTATTGTCACACAATCATGTCATGAAATGTTCTTTGTTCTTTTTCAGGTCATAGACTCAACTGTGTTTTTCCAAAAATGGGATCAGTCAGAAAACGTGGGAAAACTAGGCAAAAAATATTTTAAGTAATTCTTCCTTTTGTCTGGTTGGGGAAATTTCTGTGGAAGAAACTCTTCACTTCACACTTGATAGGTGTGCCAACTCCTCCCCATCTTTTGAAAGACTATACTACATATAAGGATTATGAAAGACTCATTAATTATGCTAACTACATTGTTTGGACAGAATACTAAACAGAAGAAAAAAGGAATGCTTAAAAGAGTTAAGTTGAAAGGGTTGTTCAAAGCAGAGAAATGCATACAGTTTAGAGATTGTGCCCCACATGTAAAATGTGAAAATCTATCTCATTTTGAACCTCCCCAAAGTATAACCAGAAAGAATTTGTGAGTTATGTATGGACACATACAAATTTTTCCATAGGATGTTTTCTTCTTTGTGTGAAAAGGGCTTGTATCATGCCCCTGACAATATCACCAGAGTGCCATTTTCTTTAGAAAGATAAGTAGTTTTATTCCATGACAAGAAGGATTTCCAAACATAAAAAAGTAAAATACAGAAGAAATAAATTCATGTTCTACAACCAGATTGTGATTCCTAAGTGACTCTTTGGAGTCCAAGTGAAATGGCAGCTGCAGCAGCTTAAACTATGAAAATAAGAGTGGCCTTGACTTATAAAACCATAAAAAGAATTGCATGTGAATTAGGCAAAAATATAAATTATACCTCTCAGTCTTCAGCAGCCCTAGGTCAAAAAAATGGCTCAAATATGCGAAGCTACTCTGGAAAATAGAGTAATAAATTGTCTGCTTTTAAGAAATAATCACAGGAGCAAGAAGTTTAAGGGAATGTGTTGCTTTAACTTAACTGCTAATTTACAACTAGTAGAAGAAAAAATGCAGGAATTAATGGATTTGGCCTCAAATTTAAAAGGAATAGTTCTTTCCTGGTTAACCTCCTGGCTACCTAACCTGAATTGGCTAAAGCACCTATTCTTAATAGCTGTAGTCACATTGATCGTTCTGCTGTTAAGTTGGGGCATGATCCACTTTTTACCTCTATATGTTTGAATCTATGCAAACAGGCACTGAAAAGTGGGAAACCGCAGCAAATAATGATGACTAGATTAGAAGGCAATCTTTTCACAAACAAAATAGAAGAACAAGAGTCTTGGGAAAACAGTGAGGTGAGACTTATGGGGAATGTAAATCCTACCCTAAGTCTGAAGGGGGGGGGATTTGATGTCAAGGGGAGTTAAAAATTGACAAAAAAATTGGGCAACCATGATGAGCCTGTTCTGAGGCCATGGGAACAAGAATGGATAGTCCCTAAGAATGGTGTAGTATTTATTGTGTGGTCAAGCCATTGCTTGAAACAGATTTGAACAGGGTCTGTAGCCAGACGCAAAGTTAACCAACAACTTGGTGGTTGACTTGGCCCTGGCAATGTCCACAGCCCGTCAGCCTCTTCCATAAGGTCTGCTGGCTCCTGGTGGATCTCTCAGCTCCCCTGACATTTCTCTACCTCAGGAAAACCCCTGTATGCTGAAACCTACCACTTGCCAAGGGGTACACCCTCGGCGACTGTTCAATTAAGTTCCCTAATTGAAATCTCATGGTTATTTGGAGAGAGAATACAACATTTCAGCAACTGGTTCATGGCAAACTTTGTTCAAATAAATTTTGCAGTCCTAGAGTAGAAGATGAGAAAAGTAGCAGAATGGAATGCAACACAGCCTTTGTTTCAAGGTTTATTTCTTATTTCCATTTTTCATGTTTAAAAGAACAAAAAAAACCAGCATGCAACAGGAGAGGCAAACATACACCGTTAAGTCAAAATAGTTCACAATGAGCATAGAACTTCCACAACTGTATTTTGACATGTACTGGTCCAATACCCAAAAGAAAACTGCAGAAAAAATAGTTCGATTCTACACATTACTTTCAAATGTTGGCACTAAGGCTAGAAAACTCTCCAGTAGCCACATTGCACAACAGCCCCCTGTTTCCTATTTTATAACATTGGCAAAGACTCTGTGTTTTTTAATATATTTTTGGCTTGTAGGACTGCTGACTGTTAACAATGTGAGGGGTCACATTCAACAGTTCTCTTGCTTAGCAGCAGAATGTGCGTTGCTCAGAGTGCAGTGTATTTGTGCAGCCTTTATAGCACACTGTTAGCATACCTAAAAATACTTCATGTGGCAAAAAAATGTATTCTTGTCCCTGTTCTGTGATGATTGTTTGTGACATTACTTACAAATCTAAAATTGGAAGCTTGATTTTTGCATTTATTTTTTCCATATTTGGTGTATTACTGCAGGATTGTTATCTACGGTAGTATGCCAAGGAGTCCTTTTGTTGTTCTACATTTCTTTACCCTGATTTTATTCCTGGCTTTCTCTGGAAAAGAGCTTGCTTTCAGAAATTTCTCAGGAGACTTTGTTGCAATAGCCTTTTCTTGCTCATACAGATAGGCTGCAGGTGTCTATATTGTCACTTCACTGTCACTGACATGCCAGGAGACACATCCACCCAGTTTTGATATTTATTTGACAGGCAGGAGTAAAATCCTGCAAAATAAAAGCACCATTTTTCCTGTCTGGAGAAAATCGATTATTTCTTTAAATAATCCCCTTAGTTTTTCCTTAAAAAATATATCAGCAGTGACACCATCAAAATGAAGAGAGTAGAGAAAGCCACTTTACTAATACTAAGGTTACAAATTCTGTCTGATTTTTTTTTCCCTCCAGTAAATGCATTTGCAGTACCTACAAGCTATGATACATATAGCTTGCTGGTAATCATCCATCCGTGCTCTACTTGGCTGAACCAACCTATTTCTATCACTTTCAGTTCTCAAATACTAGTATTCATCCCCTGGGAATTCTGTGCTTAAAAATACTGCTTCATTTTTCTCCACAGAACTCACCTTAAGCATTTCTTAATTTGTAAGTAGAAAAGCAATGTCTCTATACATCCTTGAATGTTTCCTTGTACCCCACTGACCTCCTTTTGCATATAGTTCTTGGGATGAATTGCAACTTTAAGTTCCTAAATCCAGTATTCTGCAAATTAGCCTGGACATTCATGATCCCTTTGAATGAATCTGAGAAAAGATTTTTGAGTTCTGACTCTCCACAGGATCTTAAACGAATCATATTTATCACTACTAAATATGAGCTGGATGTATAGGTTAGACTTCTCTGATATCCCAAGCCTTCATAAGATTTCAGGAAGGGACTGTTAAAGTCAAAACCCCTGGAAAACAGAGACAGCTATGAAAATATAATCGTATACACAATTTAATAAAAAATATGCTTAATTTGATATTTTTTAAGTAATTTTACATAGACATCAATGCATTTCATCTTGTTAGCTTGCATATTAGTAGGGAAATGAAAATAATTTATGGTGAAAAAGTCTTTCTGGCTGAAGGAAGTAGGAATACAGACAACTACTAAGAGTTAAAACTAGCCCGTTATTTTGCCTGAAGGCTGGTCTTATTTTTGTTGTATTGTGGTGGTCCCCAGAGCAGGTAAAAGACTTTTAAATAGATTGAATATCTCTGTGCATGCCAGGTTGCGGATGATCCCCTGTGTCCCAGATAGGTGCTGCACAGAATCACACCATGATGCCTGAGTGCCTATGCCTAAGCCCATGGCAATTGTGTGGAATTGGGTAAAGCACAATCAGAAAAGCAACATGAACCAGAGCAGTCATTCAATTATCTATTCCCACAGCACACTGTGATCTTTTCATAGTACTGTCAAGTCCTGAAAATACAGTGGTATTTTTTAAGCACATGTTTATTATCTTTGCAATGGAATGATACACAAAGGAGTGTGGAAAGGAAAGCTTGTAGCAAATATGGTTTCTTTCCTCTAACAAGTAGCCATTCAGGCAAAAGGACTTTAGATGTGCTAAATTTGCATGAGGGTTCAAAAGGTGAATCAAAACCAACGAAAAAGGTGAACCAACCAACCAAATAAGACAAACCAACCAACCAAAACCAAAACATACACACGCACCAAAAAAAAAAAACAAACCCACAACAAACACCTACACAAAAAAGCCCACCACACCCACCACACCAAAGCAGGGAGTGTGGAGAGAAAGGATTATTAAACCACTAAGATGTGGATAGGATTCATGCAGTCTCACACAGAAATCACTAGAGACCAGCAGAGTCTATCAGAGAAATATCACTATATGTTTGCCGTGTTTCTCCTTCTTCTATAAGCTGAGCCAGGGGAGGTTCAGATTGGATATCAGGAAGCACTTCCTCATGGAAAGGGTGATTAGACACTGAATGAACTGCCCAGGGATGTGGTGGAGTTGCCATCCCTGGAGGCATTTAAGGAAAGACTGGATGTGGCGTTAGGTCATAGGCTGGCCTTGATGACCTTGGAGGTCTATTCCTGCCTCAGTAATTCTGTGTTTCTGTGATAAAATGATAATTCTTCACAAGCGTCATAACAGGATAACAGGGCCTCTTCTCTAAGCTACTAAACTGGTAGACAGTTAAGAAAAGAGAGGTACAGGTTACAAATGGCAGTTTGGATGGGAAACTGAGATTATTGATTAGTGAATGAAATCAGCGATGAGTTAATGAATGGAGTTAGAGATGTGTAGTCACAGTTTCATTGACATGTGCTGTAAGTCTCAGCCATGTCTAATCAGAATGGTTCCCAGTTTCCAGGTGATGCCTGGAAATAAGTAGTGTAAGTGCTGCCATTCAGCTTTGAAACTGCAATCTATAGTATAGATTCCTTTCACTCCTTATTTTTCCTCTTATTGCTTTAAAGAAGAAAAATTAATAGCCACATTGATTTAAGGTATCTTGCACAGCGTAATACAAGAAAATTAAAAGACCATTTTGCTTTGATGGTAGACAAATTTGTCAACAAAAGTATTGGGGTATTTTCAAAGCGAATCCATAATGATTCATGATTTTATTTTATTTTCCATACAAATGTGTCAGTATGCATAGGCATTTTTGCCTATGGTATCTGTAAATATTCTGTTTTCCTTGAGTCAAAGTAATAAAATAACACAGAATTTGGAAAGACTATTCAGAATACAGTGTTTTCCCCAGAGTTTTACATTTGCTGAAAGATATTGCTTTATAGTTAAGACACATTTTTCTCTTTGAAACACCAGGGTTTTTTTTAACTGAAACAATTTGCTACAAGAGGCAATGTGGATTTAGAACTTCAGGAATCCTTAACTAGCCAATTAGCTACTTAAACTACATGCTCTCAGGAATTAAGATGATGCTATTCCCACCAGGTATGAGTGCAGTCATCTCCCCTTTAGTGTTGCCTTGTGTAACATGCATTTACTCTGGGCAATAACAATTATCATTTCCGCAATCACAAGGGATGGTATGGGAATCTGAAAATACATTAATAGTTCAGACTGTCCTTGCAATTTGGTACAACTGCTAACTCTGCAGTTTTCTGAACAGAATATTTTTAAGAGCATTATCTTAGAAATGGTTCCAATAATTCATATGATTACAATGGCTCCTTTAAGCTGCTGGTTGATTGGACATTGAGCCAAAAGGTTTCCAATGAAAAGACCAGATACACTTCTCTTAAGAATCTCATTCATGAGGCCAAAGTATTAGGTAAATATCCACCAATATGTCCTTCATTTGCCCTTGATATGAGGAAGTTAATGAAACACTTCACAGGGCCAGAACATCACTTTCCAGCTTCAGAAAGAACTGCTTTAAAAACATGATAGTTTAAAAAAGAAATTTAAGTGCTTTTACTAGGCAGTGAGATTTCCTCTGCCTACATTTGCACCTCTACCTTCTGTTTATCAGATCTCCCATATGACATATAGAGTCATATAAAAATCATGACAACTGAAAGCTCTGCCCTGAGCTGAGATACATTGCTTTCTATGTTTTGCTTGTTTGTTTGTTTGTTTGTGGGTGGGTGGGGTTTTTTGTGTGTGTTTTTTGTTTGTTGGCTTGGGGTTTTTTTCCTTAAAAACTCTTTCATAATCTTGTCAGCAATTTTTAGCTCAGAAAACCTAACTCCTGCACAGAAGGATTAGCATGTAGGAAGATAGCTGTGAGGGGAATGAGGGAGAGATGCAGATGACTGAGTTGCAGACATACAATGGAAGAAGAGTAGTACAAAAAGATCCAACAAGCATGGGAAATACTACAGTAAAAAGAAAAGTGATGGTTTAATCAAATGGGAAAAGTAAAATGAGCTAGTGAAGAACCCCTCTTCAAATATGTCTTTTTGTGACCAAAACTTCCTGGAGTACCTCTTTATTTGCTTTTATCTCCCAACAAATTTGGGGAAGGCTTATTTCATTTATCAATCATTAATGTACATAAATTTATATTCCCATATTCAATATGTCAGTGGGATCAAATATCTAAAACATTGGTCTAAATCTTTATAGATTTTTAGTAAATCAGACTCATTATAACCTCCAGCACATTAAAGGGAAACCTGCAAAATGGTTCTTTTTTTTTTTTTTCCTTCATTAAGAAAAGAAAAAAAGAACAAAAAAACCCCACATAATATTTGTGTGTCCAAGGACAAACTATATTTGTCTGATGAGTATTTTTTATTGGCATTAGTTTCACATATGGTGCCAAATATGCCCAGGTGTGCTCAGCATACTCTGCTTGTATCTCCTCATTTCTCCTCCCATGTTTTCCACTTCTCTTAAGAGTCTTCTGTAGGAACATTTATTTGTGCAGTCACATGAGTGATACTAGAGAAGCAGTAACTAGACTATCTGCAAAATAACATCTTCTATTTGCAGAAATATTTTTCAGTTGTATGAGTTCTCTGAACTGTTCCAGCATATCAGTAACTGTGCTGACATAGGACAGGGATTGTTTGAGCTAACACTATAGAAGAAATGTACATGGGAGCACAGTTTTAAGATCTGAATTCCTTCTTATTTGTAGCTCTACTATGACTTTATGCAGTCAACACACCTATTCCCATGCAATCAATAATAGAGGTACTATAGACAGTTTATGATGCTGATAGTGAAGCTCCCTGCAAGATTCTGTTAAGCTTTGTTGGGTTATTTTATTCTTTTTGCATCATATTGTACTTCTCCTATGCTTATTAGTGTCCTATTTCATTGAACTATGCTTTAAAAAGTTCAGTTTGGATTGTAACTGGTCTGCCTGTAAAATGTTCTTTTTTTATCCCTTGAGATACTTGCTTGGTTGGTTAAAAAATCCTACATATCTAGGATTTGCAAAAAAAATTGAATAGATATTTTTATGTATAAGGAATTCATCAACATAATAGAAAAATAATTTAGAAGCCTAAATTGTATAGAAACTTTTGAATCACAACTAAGCAAAGCACAGATTTGAGATAACATTTATTATGAGAAGAAACCCATGAGACAGATAAAAATTACAATAAAAGTAAAAAATCATTAAATAAAAAATATTCTCATGTATTACATCAGGCTCTTCTCAATTGTGCAAAGAGTAGTTCATACGTCAGGGATCGTTAGAGTGAACATTTTAGTGATCTCAGTTGCCTAAACATGCTGCCACCTAATGTGCGTTTAGTAAGGGAAAATCCAAGACTAGGAGTAGAATCTAGGGCTGAGAGAAGGCTGGAGGTTTGGAGGGATCTTAAATGACTTGGGAGTCAAGGTAGAAGAGCTGAGTGCAAGATGCGATGTTCAGAGGAAATATGGTAATGCTTAGCATAGTAACATGGTTGTCCCTTCCACCCGCTGCATGTATTAGTGAATAAAGAATTGTTCTATCCTTTAAATTGTTTACATCCTGCTGGCAGAATCCCTTTCATAGAATAAAAAGACACTTGAACAAAAATGTTCCAGTGAAAGAGGGTTGTTTTTCTCCCTCTGTGTTTCCATCATCAATATTACTTTATATCTTACAGGTTCCCAAGTGGGCCAGGAGCCTTTTGGAGGCTTTCTCATTTGCAGGAGACACTACACAGACCTTTCTGCATCCCCAGGGAGTCTTTTTCATTGTGTTACCTCTGATGATTTGCTCAAATCACTTGCTTTTCTGAGTCTTTTCCTGTTCTCTACTGTGCTGTTAAGACAGTTCTGGCTGTGTTTCTTACACAATTAATCTCCTCTTTTCATGGATGGCCCTCCTTCATGCTCTAGAAACTTCTTTACACAAACATTTGTCAGTTCTTCGCAATGTCTCCCTCTTTCATATATTTACACGTCACTTTTTGTTCAGCTATCAGGACAGCACAAAGAAGCAATCTTTATAACAGAACAGAAGCCAGCACATATCATAGACCACAAAGAAAGCAAGCAAATGTTTTCCAATACATTATTTAAGGATTGGATGAATCCTTAGCTTTCTCTTGTGTCAACTCTAACCTGAAGTAATTTCTTTCCATACCTGTATGTTTGCAAACGTATGTCCACATTTATGTTATTGATTCAATACAGCATAAAGCAAAAGGCTTATGTAAACTTCTCTGCACCATTAAGCTTTCTATATCGTAGGATGTCTAACAGCTAATGGCATCAAAAATTAATATTTTCTTCAATAAAGAACTGCTGGTACCTTTTTTTTTTTTTTTCCTTAAACACCATCATGTTTTGAAACAGCTGTTCTTTCAATATGACATTTTCTGTATGTTTCATTGTTCCTGCAAAGTAAGGGTGCATAAAAAGAGTTTATTTTTCTCGTGTTCATTTAGTTCTATTGCCTCATAATCATAGCATAATATAACATAATCATAATAGAGGAAATGCAAAATATAGACAGTATAGTTAGTAAGCGAAATAAAATTTAAAATCTCCTGTACTCTTTCAAGTTGATTCTTAGTGTAAAATGATGAAGCACAGAAGATGCTTTTGTTGGCAATAGAAAAAGTATGGGAATGTTCACACTCATTTTTGTGTTCAGCCTTTGATGTTCTGCGTTTCTGAATCTCACACTGCAGTGCCCAACTCACTCATGGGATTATTTTCCACAGCAGACAACACTAGGGTGTACACAAGAACCCTCCACATGTGGGAACCTTCCTTAGCAGTACTGTGCTTGTACTTAGCAGTACATGCATCTTGTCAGTGGTGCTTTCCCTGCCTTTCTGGGAGACCTCCATCCATGTTGAAACATTCTTTATAGAATGTTTCCTAAAAAGACAAAAAAGATGCTTCAGTGACACACAAGCAGGTTGCAGTATGCTGAGGTATTTGTTAGTAGAAGAGGTTTGTTAGCTCATTGCTGCTGGATCTGATGGAATCATGGCAAACTGATGCTTCAAATGTAAGAAGATGAACAAGAAAAAGTCTGAGGCATCTCATAAAATATTTTTGCAATCTAAAAATCTGGACCAAGTCTTTTACTGGAAGAAACCCATGGTATCACTGGTAATCTATGACCATCTGGGTCTCAGAACTGGCCTGCATGTGAACCACAAAAGGATGGATCTTTAATAGCCAAAATGAGGTTCTGGACTGGCTTTGCCATTAGGTGTCAAGGACAGGAATGAGATGAAAAGACCCTCCTGCAAGATTGTTACATTGCTACTGAATTGTTTTCCACAGCCAACATTTCTTCTAACACCAGGCAAATCCTAGCTTCTGGACAGAGGCCAGCTCTGTGAATGAATGTCTGGCTTGCTGTAATTACAATTTTCCAAACCTGAGAGCTGGAAAACTGAGGGTGGAGATAGGGGCTGTGGTGTGTAGACATAGATTGGGTACTGTTCTACACTAAGAGAAGCATTATAGTTACTTTGGGAACCATTCCAGAACACATTCTCTTTTGCTAACTATGAGTAAGGATACCCCCCTCTTTTAATTACATTTTAACACTAAAATGCTAGAAGTGGAGTGGTTGGCAGTTAAAATCCCCCTGTCTTCAAACCTTAGAAAGTTTTACTTCTGGCATTAATTACACACTCTTTAAGAGGGATGAAGGTTTACCTCATACCATGAGTATAAATAAGAAGCTTGAAGAGTTGTGCAGTTTTTTAATCTGCCTACTTCTGCAACAGTAGTTGGAGTGACCAACCACTAGATCCGCAGCTGCTCATATTGATCAGCAAAGCACACACACCTCTTCTTGAGATTCAGTTTTATCCATCCTAAAGCAAATGTCTGAAGTCTCATTAAGTGCAGGAAGAGTTCAATTCCCTTTTCTAGTTAGACCTTCACTCCAGCCTTTCCATAAAAATATAAAGAAACAATAGCTGTACTTGTATCTCAAACTTCCTTAGAAAAAAATAATCAAAGACTTCTCAGGGAGTAATACTATAAGTATTTATTGCATGTCATCCACAGTGCTTAGTTTTTTGCAACAAAATCTTCATTGGCCTTAGTTACAGACTTAGTAGCTACAGAGATACAACACTGGAGACTGAAAAGTTCAGTGTTTTCCTCTTATATGATTTATGCTTGTTGATCAGTTCAATTTGTAAAGGCTGTTCATCTTGAAAGCCATAAGGAGACAAAATGCCAGTTGTTTTAATATGCCAAAAAGAGAAAAGGAAATGTACCTGTTTTTCTTAGCTGATCGCATGAGATAACCATAGACCATCACATTTTGAGTTCTCCTATCACATTATTACCATCTTGCATTAGAGTGTTTGGGGACTCTACTGAGTAACAGAAGTTAGTGATGGTACTATAATTTAACTTCCTTTTCATTCAAGAAGTAGCTCATTTTTGCTTTGCCTAAATACTACTGTCCATTGTTTTTCAGCCCATATGAAGTGCAATAAATCACCAACTGTGAAAAAAAAATACATCAAAGATTGTCTATTAAAAGATACAATAAACATTTCCATTGCCATACTGATTGGATTTGTCTCTAACATTTATTTGTATTTACATACTTTTTTCATGTTTGAAGTTAAGAATGTATATAAGAAAGGGAATGATGACTGGGGATTTTTGTTTGTTTATCTTTTCTTGGCATAGTGTTATCAACCTGTTCATACTGATTTCTAGACCATCAAAAGATGATAAACTATAATATAAGAAACCCTGGTGTAACCTAATTCTGGTTTCCATTTTTGTTATATTTATGCTGACCTGTAATAATTATATCTAATATTAGGCAAATCTTCCTTCTTGTTCTTTGCTTCCTAAACATATCTGTCTTCTGTGACTGTCATTATCAGTGAAGGCACAGACAGTTCATCTCTGAGTTAGTATCTTTCCACTTCAGTAAAAACACACAGCATGATAAATTATGCAGGACCAAAATATTTTGATCTATGATTTATAGTCCATCATTTAAAATGTATTTAGAAATATGATTTTCTTTTATTTTTTTTTTTTACAATTAAACAGCTGCAATCCAAATTAAAGTGAGGGGGGACTAGATGATATTTGTTCTTAGAGACTATCATCTTGAGTCTGGAAACATGGGTTAAAAATCTCCCAAACAACAAAATTATTTTCAAATAGGGTCAAAGGAAGATTCAGGGAGAGGGGAAAGTTATAGGCAACTCTCCTGGGTGGGCTAAGAGCAGTTGGTAAAGAAAACTTTTCCCACATTTCATTATTTCCACTTATTCTCACAGTCAGAAAGAGGTACAGCAGGGTGAAAAAATGAGTTGTTTCACTCAGAAGTTCTGGAAATGGAAACTTCCAACATGAAATATATTGATGAATGATCAATTTTGACAATACAGGATTGTACCAGTTGCAGGTGTCCAGGTGCTGGCAGCAGCAGCAGCATTGGCAGGGTGTTGGAGGGGTGCTGCAGGGGCAGTCGTGTGCAGACACAGCCAGTTCCAAGTGGCTCCAGCAGCCCCACCATAGGGCACAGATGACCCTGTCAAGAAAATGTTTAATAGAAACTTACTGATCAAGTTTAGAAATAACACATTTAATGAGCACTGGTAAAGTGGGACTATAGTTTTTCCTGTGGTTAGGATATTGTTTGATTGCTCCTTGAAGTACATTACAAAATTCTGCTAGATAATTTTTATAGAAGTTCCTATCAAATTTATCTAGCCACTGGGTGGTGCTTTTCTTCTCATCCTTGTCCTGGGTTTGGCCAACAGAGATTTAATTTTCACAAGAACCTGCGAGGTGACACATCCAGGACTGCTGACTTGAACTAGTCAAGGGGATATCCGCTACCATATGATGTCATGCTCAATATATAACTGGAGAAGATGGCTGATGGGAGGAGGGATTCCAGCTCTGGAAGAGGCTGAGCATCGTGTTTCAGGTGGTGAGCAATTGCATTGTGCATCACTTGCTTTATACATTCTTTTATTTGGTTGGAGTTTGTTTGTTTGGGTTTTGTGTTCGTTTGTTTGTTTGACTATTATTATTTTTACTTTTTTTCTCCTTCTGTTCATATTTCAACACATGAGGTTTTCCCTTTTTCTTCTGATTGTCCTCCCACTCCCACCATGGAGGAGGAGTGAGCAAGAGACCATATGGTGTTTAGTTGCTGACTGGGCTTAAACCATGACAGCCATTCAGGATTTAATAAGATTTTATACAAAGCTTGCTGCTGAAGTAGATCTAAGGAGGTCACTTAGTGAAAGAAAGGTCATTTTGACAATAAGGTAACTGGGAGCCCCTTCTGTTCATCACAAGAGGCAAGTAACAGTTAGTTACTAGTCATTGTATTTCCTGATGAATAAAACATTTTAGAATAAAGAGACAAGTGTTTTAAACCTCCCCTATCCTGAAAGTTAAGATTATAAGTTGAGAAGTTTATTTAACTTAACCCAAAATGCAAGCAGTTGGTGATAGGATGGACAGAATCGGGAGCTGTCCACTGCAGATTCTGCAAAGCTGTCACAGTCAGGGCACAACCTTGCATAACTTTTCTGGCTTTACTGATGGTAGGTGACTGAAGCTTGAGTGAGACCATAGGGTTTCTTTCCTTTCATAGGAACAGTCACAAGGAACATTTTTATTATCTGCTTAGATCACCAAAACGGAGTTTGTTAGTTCTGCCATTTAACAATTCTTCCAAGTAAAGGAATAGTAACAGTAGACAAGCTGGGCATTTACATTGCTGCTATTGAATAGCTGAATTAACCCACTGCTTTCATCAACCAAGCTTTTTATACTGATATTCAATTGTATTGCAGTTAATTGCATCATTTACACTCTTTTCAAGTGCTTCTGGTGGTCTGCCCTTTTTTTTAAGGAAATTTCAATGAGAATTACGAGAGTGTTTGCGAAACAGAAGCTGGTAGACAAGCAGTAGCTGTTTCTCAACAGTTCTGCTTTACTTTGGCAGATTATTTTTTGGTTTACTCTTGATGAGTTCTGTATATACTACTGATCTATGCTGTGATAAGTTGGGCACCAAAAAAATGTCATTGTCATGGGCTGAGGTTGGGCTGACCACTAAATGAATGACAGATGGTCTCTATTAGTTCCACTCCCTTTCCAGAAGGAAATAAGGGAGAGAGACTTGTGAGCTAGAAAAAGACCTAAAATAGCTTCACTAAAACTGTAAAAATAAGAAGATAATAATGTTAGTAAGAAAATAATGAAATATATATACAAGACCAATACTGAACTGCCCCGATGGCAGTCAAACCATGCTCCAGGGCAGGCACAGGGAAAATGACACACTGGACACTGTGGCAGACAGTAACTCAATTTGGGAACTGTTTTCATGAATGTACTGATTGAGATTGAAAACAGGAGAATGGACAGAGTCCTCCTCAGATGCTGGCTATTGAAGAACAGAGCTTGACACTCACTTGACCTCAGCTTTATACCAAATATGACATATATGGGATTGAATGCCTCACTTCTCAGTTTAGGGTCACATCTCCTTTCTGCTCCTCCCTGCAGGTGCAACCTTTTACTTGCTGCCCACCCTCTCCCCCCGCAACATGCTACACAAGATTTAGCAGTGACCTTGGTCTCCACTGCAGGAAGTATAAGGAAGAGTCTTTTTGCACACCAATCCTTGGTAGTAACTGTGTTACAAGTAATAACAAGTGTTATCTTTTCTGGAAGCAAACACTATCTGCAAAAATATGCGGTTAACCTCAGAAAATGCAGTTACTTAGAAGAGAATTAGCTGAGAAGTAAAGTCACTGAAGAGAGAATTAGTTCTGGTTTAGATCAAACCAGGGCAACCTGTTTGCTAACAAGAGGAGATCTTCTGATAGAAGAAATGCACAGCATAAAGGAAGGATAAGCATTTGTCAATTTCTGCCTGCTAGCATAACTTTCACTATTAACTTTTAAATTCTATTTGATGGTCATAATAAGCATTTCATACACACATACTGCATTTACACATTTTCTATCCTTATCTGTATTCCAGAATATTTAATTATTTGCACTTATAGTAGCTATTTCCAAGTCCATGTGAATATTAATAAGTCACTAAGGAAAGACAGTATGAAGATGGGAATTTTTTGGTAGTGACTACATCTTCTTTGCTATGTTCTGCTTTCTAGATGTTTATTGTTAGCATTGTACTGTAGGAGGTAAATTTTTAAAGCTCAGTATCTATGAAACATGTATATATTTAATTGAATAAAAGCCCATTTAGTTAACCAGATTTAGGTTTAACATAACTAATTTACCTGAGCACGTACAAAAATTTATTCTGGTAACTCCTTCACTCTTTAGAAAAGCAGGCTCACTACTGAAATTTGCCCATAAAGCTGCTTATGTTGTCAATTCTTTTAAAGCTGGAGAAATGGCAGTGTACTGCTGTCAAGATTTATCCCTGGCCAACAGCTAAACTCCACCCAGCCACTTGCTCATTCCCCCAAGTGGGTTGGGGAAGAGAATCAGAAAAATAAAAGTGAAAGAATTCATTGGCTGAGATAAAGACAGTTTAATAGATAAAGCAAAATCTGTGCACTCAAGGAAAGCAATACAGGGAATTCATTCACTACCGCCCATTGGCAGGCTGGTGTTCAGCCACCTCCAGGAAAGCCTGGCTCCATCCATCATATGTAATAGTTATTTGGGAAGACAAACACCATACCTACAAATGCCCTTCCTTACATCCTTCCTCCCCCAGCATTTATTGCTGAGCTTGATATCACAGAATCATAATCTCAGTTAGAAAAGACCTTACAGATCAGAAAATACGGTCATTAACCTAACACTGCCAATCCCATCACACTCTCACATCATATGGTCTACAATATCCCTTTGGTCAGTTGGGGTCAGCTGTCCCAGCTGTATCACCTCCCAACCAGTGCACCCCCAGAATACTCACTGGCGGGGTGGGCTGAAAAGCAGAAAAGGCCTTGGCTCTGTGTAAGTGCTGCTCAGTAACACCTAAACATCCCTGTGGATAACAGTGATGCAGCACCAACACAAAACATAACCCTGTACAAGCTATTATGAAAAAAACTGAACTCCATTCCAGCCAAAAACACTACAGGCACAAAATTTTAACAGGCTGGACATTGGCATTTTAAGAATTTCAATACTTAATTCCATTCATTCTAGGTGCCTACCTTTGAGGGCTCTGTTTTTGTTGGTATATCCTGCTTTACACTGCAAAATCGTGCATTTTACAAAATGCATAATCTACATACATAAACACTACCTGTCATAAGTGAAAATCACATTGCAAGTATGATCACAAAAATGCTGACAAAGCAGAAGCCCAGCTGCAACTGTTAGAAATAAAGATGTGACTTGAGTGCTGGTTTTCTTGGGGTTTGGCTTTTCTCTTTTCTTTCTTTTCTTTTCTTTTCTTTTCTTTTCTTTTCTTTTCTTTTCTTTTCTTTTCTTTTCTTTTCTTTTCTTTTCTTTTCTTTTCTTCTTTTCTTTTCTCTCTTCTCTTCTTTCTCTTCTTTTCTCTTCTTCTCTTCTTTTCTCTTTTCTTTTCTTTTTTTTTTCTTTTCTTTGGTATATGTGTGTATTTTTTGGTTGTGTTTTTTCTTGTGTGTATGTGTGTGGGGTTTGTTTGGTTTGGTTTGTTTGTTTTGTCTGTGTGGTTTTTTTGTTGATATTGTTTGCTGTTGTTGTTGGTTGATTGCTGGGTTTGGTTTTTTTTTTCCCAATAAAATCTACCTTTTAAATCTTTTGGTAGAAAAAAGAAAAAGAAGGAAGATTAAGAAATTAAAAAAAACCAATATGCATGTGTCATTCTGTACCACATTCTGTTCTCATGTTCCAAGATCAACTTTGTGAGACACATTCCATAGTCAGTGTAATGTTTTTCTTATTCTTTGTTCTTACACAATCTCATTTATTTCAGTAAGTTTCCCTTTGTAAAATAAGAGTCAAAAATAATTAAATTGTGAATGAGGACTGGTTGGTTTCATCTGTTGTTAATTCAATGATTCATATCAGGACTTATGATAAAACATTTATTAATTGTTTGTAATTTGCAGTTCAGTTATTCACACGAATTCTGCATTGGCACTGCAAATGGTGTCTCCTGTCCACATCAAAATGGAAAAAATGGACTTAACTGTACAGATAAAAGCATCTTGACTATTTGTCAAAAAGGCACAGAAATAGATTATTATTTCTTTGTAAAATAAATACTCCAACTTAATTTTGAGACCATAAACATATGTTCTCAGTGTTCAAAATGTTGATACTAAGGTCTACTTTAAGTCCACTTTTCATTAAATCCTGTTAATGCTTCCTGGATTTTTGAACCAATGTGGAACTGTATCTGGACAACCTTAGTAAGACAATCATCCTTATTCTGAGGAAAAATAATTTATATATATTAACTCGGGGGGGTTATTTCAGTGTATGAAAAACACAAACTAGGATTCTATACTGAAAGTTATATTTCTTATGAAATAGAATGTAACAGTTTATTCTGTGTGTCTGTGGTTGCAAATGAGAAATTGTCTGAAGATATAATATTTTATGAACTTATAAATAATTACAAAAAGAAACCTTTAACACCTTAGTCACAACACATGTAAACTATTCTTCTCAAAATGAAATTCACACACGTCAGGTTGCATCCAAATTGGATTTCACACCTGAGATAGAAAAAACTTGAAACAGGTTTCATTATGGGACAGTTCTACTCTATGCTGTGTTAGCATGATCAATGCTTAAAGTTCTACTTGGTTTGCAAAATGAATAATGAAAAAAACCCATTACTTGTAAATGTAGCAAAAGTCCTACCCATGCTCTCACATTTAAAGAGCAGTTGCCTTCCTGGGCTGATGAACAGCCAGGGGAACATCCTGGGCTGATGAACAGATCAGGGAAGCCAGCTTGCACTTCCATGAGCAAGAAGAGTGGCTGCTTTATGAAGGCTATGGCATATGCTGACAATCACAGGCTGTGCCGTATTGTGAATGTTTCTTATCCAGACCCTCAGTAAGTGGTAAAAAGTGAAATTAATATCATTGGAAGCCTTGGAATCAGGTTGTCAGACCTATTTGTCAGTAAGGACTTCAGCCCTTGGTTTGGTATTCCTTGTCTCTAAATACTTCCAAAGATGTATTTTCCTGGATAATATTTCTTCAATTATTTGTTCTGCTTTGTTTGCAGTAAATGGCTAAGTAAGGTGTTGGTATGTGAGGCTGTGATGCTCCAGAACAAAAGAAAACATCTAGCAAGGGAGAGTTCAGGAAGTTACATTATTTACATGTGGGATTCAGAGCAATCTCAAAAACAAAAAGGAAAAACTGCACAAAGCAAAATGCAAGTGTTACTTCACTCTAAACTGATGTAAACCCAATCTTTTCTTTGCAGATAACAGTTCTGACTCCACTGCACTGAACATCTGATAAAACCAGCATAATGTAGGGGAAGGGTTGTTGTCAAGGGGCTGTTAGAATTCCCCTGTTTTCATAATGCATCTCCTGCTCCCCAAGACCTGGCAAAGCTTACATGCTGATTACAGTGAAGTCAGTTGCGGAGGCGCGNGCTAAGGATTCTTCATAACTTTGGTTCACTAGGCCCGTACCATGGCCTAGCTCAGTGAGCCACTCTTCCACAGTCAGTCAGTTTATATCAGTAGAATCAGTATGATCCATATAAATAATGTCCTTAAAATAATAGCAATAATCAAGAAAACCACCAAGAATTAGCCTTGCAATGTTTCACTAACATGGTAGTATTTTTCAAAATCAAGTTTTGTATGAAATTTGACAAATACCATAGGAGTTTAAACTTTCCAACCCCCATATTTAAGATGCTTAAACAAATAGCTAGTTTGACTGCTTAAAGAAAACATGAAGAACTTTTTATCTATTGCATTGATTAAATTACAGTTTAAATTAGCCAAATTCTTAAAAAAAAAAAAAAGAAGAAAGAAATATAGGATCCCGTAAAAGGCTGAGAAATAAAATGTTTTGTAGTTCACCTTTAAAAGCAGGCTTTTCTCACAGTTGAAGTGGCTCTTGAACTACTTCTTGTGGCTTAACACCTTCCTGTGTAGTATCTGAAGAGTAAATGGTGATTAAAGGTGAC
The DNA here is from genome assembly GCA_013399075.1 of Chloroceryle aenea. NCBI lineage: Eukaryota > Metazoa > Chordata > Aves > Coraciiformes > Cerylidae > Chloroceryle > Chloroceryle aenea. The sequence continues at coordinate 77,392 of VWZY01001531.1, read as the reverse complement.
AGAGATTTTTCAGTTCATTGTTTTCCTCAGCACAAGGTTACCACAGATAACAGGTTCAGTTCCATGCTGACAGTCATGCCTAAAATAAAGCAGGTTAACATTTCTAAAACCCAATAAAAGTAGAAATCTAGGCATCCACTAGACTAATATTGCAGGCTTGGCTTGAATTCCTTTTGTTATTTCCAGTCGATTTATTATCAGGTAATGACATTGCATTCTCTGCAGTTCTCCTGAGGAATTTGACCATATCTCATCGATTAATCTGTCAATTCATTTTAGAAATTCTACATATTTTTCATATGTTTTCCCTTCACAACACAGTTACTAGAACATTCGTTGTCTTCCATTAAAGTCTAAGGATGTTGTTAGGATCACTTTTTAAATCCTCCAGATATTTGTTTTCAGATAATAAGTATCAAATGTCAGCAGACATTCAACACATAGTAAAAATTCTGGGCTATGGAAAGAATGCAAAGAGGATAATACCTTTTAAAGAATGATTCCTGCAAGCACCATTCATTTTGTTACCTTCTAATGAAAGAACACAGATATAGATGAAACTGTTTTGTACGGACTTAAATAGTTTAGTTAGGATCATATTTTAAAATTTATTGACCCTGCTTGAGTAAAAGTAGCAGTTATTTTTTAAACACAGTCAGAAATGTTTGGTTTGGATTTTTCTTAACTGCTGTTTGTAATTAAAGCTGGAGCCAACTTTTGACTGTGTGGTGCATTTGTCCTTTTATTTATTTATTTAATTATTTTAAGAGGAAATCTTAGTTTAGGCACAGCAACAGACAAAATTAATGGCTTCTTGGCTGCAACTGATTCACATTCAAACAAGTAGGAACCTCACACCTGCCCCTAACCAGTCTGCATAGCTAAATTGATGCTTCCCAGGCATAAGCTCTGTGAAGACATCCTTCAAATGAATCATGAAGTCTGGCTTGCAGACTCATGGATGTAGCCACAGCAGAGTACACATGTTTCTGTTACTCCTCACACAAGTGTGGAATCTATATTCTCCCTTATTTTTAATAAAATAAAGAACAGATATTTAATAAATAATTAATTTAATAAAGAACAGATATTTAAGAACAATTTTCCTAAATTTAGGATCTGAATGATCCTTATTCTGGAAAAGTCTATGTAAACAAAAGGAAACTTCAGTGCCTTGTACAGTTCAATAAGCAACAAACTGGTTTGATAATCAGTATTTTCGGAAATGATAATTAAAAAATGAAGACAGCTCAGCTGTCTGGTTTTCATCTATAGTAAAGCAACAGGTGGATTTTTCACAGATGTTTAAATAAGTGCTGCCTTTCTCACTTGAATTCTAGAGTGACTTGAGAGTCTGTTTGTGAGTGATGAGTAGGATTCACAGAACCACTTGACTAGAACAGAAGTAGAGGGTGTTCAGTACTTTTGAAAAATACAGGAATTCAAGTGATTATACCTAAATAATAGATATAAAAACTTTGTAGAGTCACACAGCTGAAAATTACTCCTTCAAGTTAACATACATTAATTCATACCATTCACGTGTAACAAATACAAAAAGAACATTTTTTATAAAGAAAACTGAACTATTACAAAATCAGCTCAAAACATAAATATTAGAAATTGTAGGAGAGCACAACCATCACTAAGAAGTTTTATTTAGCAACTTAATTTCCTGGTAAATTCTTCTTCAAGGATCTGATGACAGATAGGCTAGTCTTCCATTTTTTCAATCCATAATACACTGATATCATACATGGGAATCTGGAAAAATTGATCTAAAACTCTCATTGCTCAGTGAATTATTTTTTAACTCTCAAAACACAAATCAATTTATTTAATGAATAGCGTCTTATTAGAGAGAGAAATTCAGTAACCTAGTAGGTAACACTAAGTATCTAGTGAACTCTTTTCCTGAAGTTTTACTATTAACCAAACTCTTCTCTTGACTTTTTTTATGAAACAAATTCTGCACTACCTAGTTGCTTCAGATTTCCAGTAATAACAGCTTGCATTTGGAGGACTCTGACCTTCTGAGCTTAGTTGAAGTTGAAAGGTAATTTAGAAAATAGCTCTCAGACTTGATGGTAAGGAAACACTGCTTCTTGCTCATAATTATACCTTACGGAAAATTTATATGTCTCTAAATTACATGTAAAATAAAGCCTTATGGAAGGTCCAGAACAATCACTCTGTAAGTACAACCAACCATACCCAATCTCTTTCTCAAGGTGAAGAACATCCACCTGCACTTTGTGAATTCCCAATCTATTTTTGTGAACACCACATCAGTCCCCAATTCAATTAATAAATGTAGCATTCCATGTCTCACAATTTCAATTTTGGAACAGCCTGCATAAAAGAATTTAAAAACTATAAAATAACAGGGATCCTTAATAAAATTGGTGTTGGTTATATGCCTTGAGAGGAGCAAATATTCCTGAAATTTGGAGAACTGTGTGGACAAATGGTCTGTGCTTCAAAGACCATTACAATAATTATCTTATGGAATATTGTGTCTATCACTAGATTTTTAAGACCAACAATCATCCATGCATATTTATGCTTCCAGGATGTTTGAAAATAAAGTCAGTACATATCTGTGTCTGCAACCAGCCAGCCACTCAAAAGTGAATTCTTCTGTGAGTCTCCAGGAATCAGTGACCTGGCAAGTACTGAAAAAATTGATAGTGAGAGTTATCACACATCAGGAAACTAAACAGCTCATTGGAACAAGGCAGTAGAGGAGAGACATTAGCAGTGTATGACATGAGGGGAAAGAATTCCTGTGCTATGGAGAAGAGCACTAATGCAACATATTCCAGACAGAGAAACAAGAACAGCTATTTAAAAGCAAGCAAATAACCAGTAAAGGAATAAAGCAGAAATCAGCAGTATCTGCCAAGCTTGCAAGTGATTATTGACAGGGGCAGGGAGAAATGGGATGCCAAAGACTTGCTGATGAGCATCCACCTGCCAAGAGCCAAGACACTGACAAGCCATTGAAAAAAACTAGGAGAAAAAAATCAAGACTGAAATCTGTCAGGACATGAGGAACCATTTGAAAGACTATTCATATTTCATAGATCCTGTCTTTCTAAAGATAATCTCACTGCACAAAGAAAATGTGAAAGGGTTTTCTCTTTCCACAGAACTTAGATTTTTCACTCGCAACGAAGACCGAGTACATGGGAATTACTCACTATATTGTTCCATTTATACAAACCATTATCTTGTTCAGTTACAGGACTTCAGCTAATACAGAGCTGTTGCTTTCTAAACACTCTTTGGTTCATTTTGTACTTCACTGTAACAAAAATTTTATGACCTTGTACAATTTCTGAGATAAGGCATTTAAAAAAAAGAAAAAATCTAAACTTATTTTGAAGAATGCAGCACAGAGCAATATGTAATTATCAGGTGCTGTCAGCACAGGGAGGCTATGTGTTTGCAAATGTTCATTGAACAAGAGAGCTCTACCATGATCCTGCTATATTTGATTTTAATTAAATTCACTTATGAATATACTTTGTGCTGATTTTTATCCTTTCTTTGAGAGGAATCAGGCTATGTTTCTTTTGTTTTTTTTTTTATGGTAGGCACTACATTGGCATAATGAATTATGCTTTTTTCACTGAGAAAAATGTAACATAGAATNTCAGCACCCCCAGGTCTCTTTCCACCTGGCTGCTCTCCAGCCACTCCGTGCCCAGCCTGTAGCGCTGCATGGGGTTGTTGTGGCCAAAGTGCAGGACCCGGCACTTGGCCTTGTTGAACTTCATTCCATTGGAATCAGCCCAACTCTCCAGTCTATCCAGATCCCTCTGCAGAGCCCTCCTTCCTTCCGGTAGGTCGACACTCCCTCCCAGCTTGGTGTCATCAGCAAATTTGCTGATGGTGGACTCAATCCCCTCATCTAGATCATTGATAAAGATGTTAAACAGGATGTGAAACAGATGTTAAACATATTTCTATGTAATAGATGGAAAAATAGATATATTTCTATTCTATGTTTTTTATTTCATTTGTATGTAATTTTGATCAACATATTAAGGAAAAGAATTAAAACCATATAACATGAGTAACTATTGTCAACATTCAAATAGATAAAAAATAATGCTTTGCAGGGATTTGTTAAGCATTTATAGATACCTTTCAAAAATATTTTCAGCTTTACCAGTTGTAGAAGCTAGACTTAGAAATGCTTCCTAAGCTGCTACAAGGCTAAATAATATTTGATCATCTACAATTATGGCTTCCCAAGGTCTCCTTTGTAAATACTGAAAACTCCTTTTTATGTTCAGTGGAAGCCTTCCAGATGTTCTGTCACTTAATTCAACTGTAACTGTTTACCCATGAAGATGTAAAAGGGGATGATAAACAGCATCCAACTCTTGAAGTGAGGTAGATTAGTATTTCAACACTGAAGTGAAAATAGCTCTTCAGATTTCCATCATCTGAGAAGGTTTCTCAGTTTGAACAGTAAGGAACTGAACAGCTGACACTGTTGAAATACAAAGCCTGGGATGTTCATTTACCCTCGATCTCTACTGTCTGCAATAAAACAGCCACTTACAGCACTGGGCATTGATGACTAGTGAAATATAAAATACTTCAAAACTGTACTTATTAAGCCCAAAAAATGTCTTGGAAATTACTCGAATATGGGGAACTCTTCATTAACTTTCTTCTCAGGAAAGTTAATTTCCAACACTGTTAGTTGTTACAATTAATCCTCGTGTCATTTTCTTACTAATTATGACCCTCAAATAACAATAATAGTTCACAAGGCATACCATGATATTACTTATTCATTTAATACTATTACAAAAAACAGTGTGGAAACTGATGCCTTTAGTTTATTTTTTTTCTTATGACCTTGGATTTTTATACTAGAATACTTATCTTGAATATCCTCTTCACATTTGCTTTTATTTTATATGACAAGTGATCACATCTGCTTAACTGGTCTACTCATGGACCTATGTTCATCCTGTGTCATATATCACTTTTTGACTCCAGTGTAATGAGACATGCATGACATCATTCTGAGTTTGGTGCAGGGGGATTCTTCTCTTCTTACTAACAAAAGAATTTGTTTTACACTATTCTTCATGATTTTTGTGTGATATATTTTATTCATAGTAAAACCAGTGTGACATAACTCATCAACTATAATGGGTTCTATATCAGGTGTTCCATGAAGGTAATACAGTGTACTAGGCAACGTGACAACATTCAGAACAGCATTCATACATACCAATCTACATCTGAACAAATATAGTTGCAGGGGGACGGTGTTCTAGATCTGAGATCAAGTACCACAAACTGCCTCCAAACCTTGTTTTTTGCTGTATAGAAAGCAGCCCAGACTGGAAATACTTTACAGCATTAACATCAGTTATCTAATGTGCATCCCTTTCCTTTCTGCCTGCACAGCAAATTGTCCATAAAACTAATGGACAGTCTCTTTGAAGTACAAGTGATTTATCCAAATCTGTGTTACATAAAAAGTTTAGGAAAAAAATAGTCAGTACAGTTGCCTCAAATGGGAGTGAAACTGTCAAGAAATGCATTTTCCTTCACTTCCTACACCCTCTGCTCAGGAGGGAGGGAAGATTAACACTGCCAGTGAAAACCAGTGTGGCAACTACTGAACTGACTCAGATCAAAAAAATTTCATCAGAGGATATTTCTGCTCTCATTCAGCATTTCAGTCTTGAACTGTAAACAGTGTTAAAGTAAATACACTGTGTATTTGTTCTCAGGATTTTGAATCTTGAACACCTTTTCTGCCTGTTCACTTTTGGGAAATGGATTTTAAGCACTAAACATCCATGTAGATGATATACTTCACAGTCAAAAGCCTTTCTTTTTTTTTTCTTTTTTTTTTTTTTTTTTTTTTTTTTTTTTTGTTTTTTTTTTTTTTTGGGGTTTTTTTTTTTTTTCTTT
>VWZY01001531.1:17239-55112 GCA_013399075.1 Chloroceryle aenea | reverse complement strand
TAAGGGCAAAGAATTTTTTTTTAAAGTTCATAAAGAAAACTCCAATTATCAGCATAAATCAAATGAAGGAATGCAAAGTTTGGATTTCATTTATGTTCAGTAGTTCTTCATAATGTATAAATCTCCCATTTAGACAACATTTAATAGATAGAAGAGACTTCAAGGCAAATCCCCCAAATCTGAAGACAGTTGCATCTAGAATATAACCATACTTTACTTATAAATATAAAATACAATATAAATATAACATTAAAAATAAAATATACAAATAAAAATATAAAAATAAAAAACTAATCAAAAAATAAAATGTAGTTAAAGTAATTAAAATGAAAATTCAAAATTAAAAAAATGTTAAAACATATTTTTAAGATATGAACAATTGGGCTTTCTCAATTACTACTTTCAGTTTCCTATCTCCAGCTTTTTGTAATGTTTCACATCTTTGGAATTTTCTTCCCTTGTTATGGAGACGAGACTTTTATTCTCACTATTAAAATTCACTATTAAACTATTAAATTTTGTTACTTTTTTCCTCATAAAAAGTGCTTATGATACTGTATATTAAGTTCATCGGATAAAATAAGCTTTTACAACATAACATGATGAAAAGCTATGTCAATCTTTAATACTAGTTTCTACATAAATAAATTTGCTACTTCTTTTAGGAAACTACCTATAAAATATAACCAATAAAAACTGACAGGTTTGTGTCATAATATTAAATCAAAATGAAAGGAAATGACAGAGTAAACAGTCAAGAAATTTACAGTTAAAAAAAACCCAACCTAAAATAATGCAAATCATTTCAGTAAAGCTAAAAACCTCATTTTCAATTTTCAGGAAGGCAACTACTGATGTAATTTTAATACACTTATCGATGCATATAAACATGATAAGCCTGAGGTTCATGTCAAAAGGTAAGTTATTACAATAGATTTGCAGAATATATTTTATTTTATGAACTAAAAACCAACAAAACAAATACAAATACTCTAGGTACTCTAGGTGGCCCTGCTCTAGCAGGGGGGGTTGGACTAGATGATCTTTCGAGGTCCCTTCCAACCCCTAGGATTCTGTGATTCTGTGATTCTGTGAAATAAATTTCTTACTTGATGAGGAATATCCTGCATTCATTCTGTACTAAAAGTTGTAACTTTGTAGAAATCCCAAAGTAACTGTAAAACAATAAAGATTCAAACTGATATCCTAAGGCTCTCTGAAAATTGAGAACTTAATGTTTTATTGCACTGGAATGCATTTCACTTTGCTCTGAAGTAAAAAGGATTGTCTGCCTGGGGATTCTTAAGGATGTCAAAACATTACAAGTGCAAAAAAAATCAATCTTATCTGCAATAAGATTTATTACAATTGGTACAAAGTCAAAGGCATCATTAACTTTAGCTATACATAAGGGTGCTACCAACATCCCACTTAAATTCTTACTGTTTAACTAATCCATTAAATTTCCCTGATATCAATTGACAATACATCCTTGTTTGGTCATGAACATGCTAATGTGCAATCATCCCTCTAGATAATTTAAATGTTGCTGTGTAGATAAAGATTACTATTCCTCAAAAATTTAGTTAAATTTTATATTAAATTATAATGCCCTACTAGTGACATCACACAGACATATATTTAATTTCTGTAATTTTGCACTTAACTTTGAAGAGTGTTAATGGGATCAAAGGTGCATTAGAATATAAAGATCATGATCCTTCAAACTCTTTCAGATATAGAGGAACTCATCATAGAAGTACATGGCCAAATTATCTTTTTTTTGATGATCAAATCCTGAAAGTTTCAACTAACAAAACCCCATATCCTATAAAAGTTATACCTAAGGAATGAATGAATAAATAATCAAATAAATATATAATGAGAAAGAGAAAGCTGTATAAATAAACAGGGTTCATATACAAACAATGTTACTCTCTATATCTAGGAAAAAATACTGTCAACATATAAATTGTGGAAGTCTAACACAAATTTTGTCAGGCTGGTCTATTCTCAAAATGACTACAGAATAATCAACACAGTTTCCCAAAGTAGATAGAATATCTGCAATTCAGATCAGAGGAAGGAAATTCTGCCTACATTTACTATATATATGCCAATGCATATTGATATATTACTTACATGCCTACTTGCACAGGGAGCATCTTCCACATAAATAGAGTATTTTTTATTTTTTCTACACTTAAACAAATAAAAATTTTTATTACTTTGGTGCATATCTGCCACTATAAAATCTCAGCTAATAATTTCTATCTTTAGATATTGAATGAAGGGTAAGAAAAATAACACATATGCTTTCATAAATTCTGCTCTTTGAGGGTAGACAGTCTTTCACATCTTCCCCTTTTCATCACCCTCTTCATCAGCTATTTTTGATAACTAACTCTCTCTCTCTGCTTTAGCTCTCATGTATGCAGTGGTAGTATATTCAAAATTATTGTCTTATCACAAGGCTTCAAAGCTAAGGTGCCAGACAGTTAAGTTCCTTGAATAGAGCTATGCAAAATGAATGGCACCAAGTAGTAGATTAGATTTCAGGAGGAATCAAGGTCTAAGTGAGGTTTAGATTAATTTTCAATCGTTTTTATTAAAACAATGGTCTGAGAAAACATCCACATTTCACAAGCTTATCTTTTTCCCTCCAGACTTTCTAGTCTCTCACAGCAAATTAAGAAAGTAATGGTTCTTCCTGAAACAATAGAACCATTCAAAAAAAAACAACAAAAAAAAGAACAGAAAAAGTAACTTTTAGCTTGGATTGCTCCCAAAGTAAAAGCTAGAAGACAGGATCAGCAATCTTTCAAGGTTGCTGTGTCAGGCTGTGTTTTTTCATTCTTGAATTGGAGATTGGATGCAGTGGCAGCCTGGAGATGCTGTCTCTCTGAGGGAAAGGCTGTACTTTGTCTCTGGGTGAGGCAGCAGCTCTCAGATTTTTTGCTGAGTTTGGACCTCAGTGAAAACCAGGAAAAACAACTATTCTTATAGATGCCACTCAAAGATACTGCACTTCAGTGATGGGCCTCCTGCTTGTCATTTAACCATCTGCCTCAAACAAATCCCTCCTCTCCTTTGGCACCTGTACTACCTGTCAGCAGTACCTGCTATGTCAGCTGCTATAAATCTTCTTACCCTTATATTCAAAGGCACTTAAACAATAAAGTTTGTATTAGCACCACTGACTTCTTTGAGTGACACTGTAAATCTGCTTCATCTAACAATTTAAAAAGAGGGGAGAAAGTGTATATTTAAAAGGTCTTTAAAGGTTTAAGGGTGTATTGATACTTAGCTCAAAAACAAATTTTCAGTATCAATATACGACAATGCACAAATGATATATATAAGCATTTGTCTAGATTCTGATAGATCTTACTACAGCAATCCCTTCTGATAAAGAAAAAATACCTTCCCCGTATAGAAAGTCACACAGGCCTAGGTATCATATTAAAAGTAGAACATAAATGATATAGTAGGGCAGATTTCATGTCCAAAGAGGTTAAAGGAAATCAGTAGTATGTTGCCAAAATCAAATAAAAGAAATTGAAGAGAATGAAGGGGTTTGAATCACTATCTATGCCTAAGATGATCTTTCTTTATCTTTAAAGAGTAAAGAGAGTTGCTTTGGCTTTGAGATTGAACATGCTGTGACTGTGACTCAAAGTAATATAAAGAAGTTACAAAAAGGAAAGAGCTTTTAGTTTTGAGTAAGTAACAGGTCATTTTAACATTTACAGGGAGGGACTGAGGTTCAAGGAACCTAAACCCACTAATCATGAGATTTACTCTTTAGGCTGTTTTCCTATGGAAAAGTAACTTTTGTATTCATAGAGCATATATGTTTGCCTGACAGAGTTATCCTACTATATTTTGAACCCAATGTCTAATCACAGTATCAGGAAACAAAGGGGTAAAAGTCTTCAAAAGATTATCCCTCTTCAAGCTGAATGAAAAATGATACCTGAGTAAAAGACAGGCTTCTTTGTAATGCTTCTATGTTGCAACAGCTAAATTGTGAGTTCATCTGTAATTCCCACTCATTTGACCACCAATACGTAGGCCACCAAGATATATTTACCAGGCCAGACAATTGGAAAGTAGTTTTACATAAAGGATGTAAAGGAGTGACTCTTACTTGACTAACCATGCAGAGAAGGTTAAGGAGTAGGGAAACTGCTAGGGTATGGCACTGAAATTGCAGGAGATGTAGAAGGGACAGGTGTTTACTGTGGCACATTTAGGGGCCACAGGAAGGTATGTTTCATAGATGGAGTAAAGACCAGTCTAAGGACAATGGTATTGTCATTCAGTTTGTTAATTCTCATTATAGTCATCAGTACAGAAATGCGGACTTAGTACATCATTCTCCCTTCTCAGGTATTTGGAAAAGCTACTATTCTCACTGTTACACTGCTTTTAAGTAGAACAAATACTGGGAGAAATATATTGCATTTGCTTTATCTGATAAAATTAGTTTACAGAAAACTTATTTATTAAAAACCAAAACCAAAACAGAACAAAAGACTGGCTAGATTGGTGTTCTTACTATAAATAGCTGAAAGTCATCTTTATACCCTGAGTGGAGAGTACACCATGTTAAAACTGGTTCCCTTATGATAGCTCATAAAACTGGATTTTTGGATTTAAATAGAGCGCATGCATGGTATGTATGAGTCTAAGCTGCTTCTGAAATGTTTTTGTGTTTACCACAAAAATTAAATATGAAATTTTAAACCAGGGATTGTATCTATTTCAACTATTCAACAAATAGTTTTCATCTGGTGTTTGCCAATGTTTCCACATATTCTCACACTGCTTGTTGAAGGCATGGGAATGCTGTTTATGGTCCCTGTATACAAAAGTGTCTGACTCTAAGAAAGCAATTTCGTATTAATAAACATTAATTTGGCACTCATCTGGTTAATGGATTCTGTCCAGGAGACAGAAACCTACACCACGTAAAACTTTCAGGATCAGAGCCCAGTATTTCTGACAGTTGGTTTAAAGGTCAGAGTTTCCAAGCCCCCTTGCTTTCTAACACTCCACACAGAAGTGGGATGCTTGGTGTGGTTGGGTAGGCATTCCGAGATAAACTCAATAACAACACAGTGTTACTAAGCAGCTATTCTTCATTGCAGCCAATCTGGATGATAGACTGCAACCTCTGGTAGTCATTTATTTAATCTTCTTTTCTTCATCAGTGTGTTCTTTTGATGACCTAAAGCCTAAAATTCTAATTGTTGCCACAAAACTGGTTCTTGTCTGTTCGGCATGCTCAGGTGCCTCAAGACACTTGAAGCATGCTGAACCTGAAGTTAATGCCTTTACTCCATTTTATGTCACCGTTTATTAACAGCACAGAAAGACCAAGGGAGATAACCACAAGGCTATAAATTTCAGTATGAACGTTCTATATGACTACCCATTCATTGTTGTTTCTTGTTCAAGGATTAGTAAAACTCCACCAGGCACCCTATCTCCTGCCTTCACAGTATAATGTGCTATTGCTCTTATGATAAACTATATAAATATGAAATAATGGATTGGTGAAATCAGTGAGAAATTTCCCATTGAACAATAGGCTGTGTTGGATCCTATTATCTTGCCTCAGCACTGCAGCAATTAAAATCCTAAAATTAAATTATATCCTAAACCAAAATTGAAATCCCAGAAACTGATTAGTCATGCTGCACTCACATATAAATAATTTATTACAAGTGGGTCAAAAGCCATACAAAATTGCACAGGTTTTGATTAATCTTTTATTTTGGGTGAATCAATTACTTTACCTTTCTCTAGATAAAAAGTTTTATTTTATATTAAAAAGGTAACAAAATTTCTCTTTCTACACGAGCGGTCTAGGAGATTTAAGCTCTGAATGTTTTTAGCAAGGATTGTGGTTTCTAGATTCTTTTACCAATTGCACTAAGATAGAAAACAAAGGAATTAGTATATAACAGAAGTAACTGTTGAATGATTAATGTAATTTTTCCTCCAGAATTATGTCATCCTAAGTACACTGACTGCAAGCCATTTAATTATCTTTAAGTTGAAAGGAAACATAACTTTGTGCCTATTAAATATTCATTCATACCACTTATTTGTATTTGGTTATTTAATTACTTTAGAAAGACATCTATTAATGTGGCAAACAAGAACTTCATATTCAATTTGAGAAGTTATTTTACTACAGAGGATGCATCTAGTACATCGGGAAGTTTGTAATGTAGTGGAATAAAGTTGATTATCCACTACAGGACTGGAGTGAGAGTAGGATGCAGGATAAAAGAACAAGGGAGAAAGTACCATAAAAAAATTTACCTTAAATCCACATCCAAAAAAAACCCCCAGCACTGTGACAGAGAGATCTTGCAGCAGGAAAATAATTTTTCATCTTTTTTCCCAACCTTGTGTTTCAATGCAACATAATCTGTTACAATTTGACTCCTGGTTTTGTCTCACCTAAAAGATACATGTAAACACAGAGGTTTGCAGGGTGCTCTAAATCATATAATTTCTGCTCACTCAGCCAATCAGGATAGGCAGGTTCTATAGAAAAAGTGTTTTTTAGATAAATGATAGATGGGTGCTGTCTATATTTTGCCATTTTTATGAATTCAGCTGTAAATTAATGCAGTTAATTGCTAGTCAATCTATTTCATGAACACTAGTTTTAAAACAGACTTACTCATGTTCTAGCTAATTCTTCCCCTCACAAAATTAATTTGAACTAAGGGAATCCTAGTGCACTTTAATTTTTGCCCAGCGTTTCATGTAGCACTTCACAAAGGAAGATTAGTTGCCAATTATCTATCATCCAGTTTGGCAGCATGTTATATCAGCTCTTCTGTGGTCAATACAATTATAAATGCTATATAGCAGAAGAGAATGTTGTTCCCCACTTCTAGAAAAATAATTTGAGGGATCTGATGACAGGGATGCCAACCAGCGTCTAAAATACAAACTATCAATTTTGTTGTGGGTGAAAATATTGACATGGTTATGATTTAGCAGCAATTTAATGTTTATTGGTGGTAAGAGGTAGATCAAATGGTTGACTTTTAGCAGCACTTAATCATTAACCAATTTAAAATTAACAAGCTGATTCAGTAGATTATGTTATAATCAAAATATCCACTTAATTACAGATATAATAATGGTAAGATTCACTCTAACTTAATAAAAGGTATCCTTAATTTGTACATGTATGTGTGTATATGCATAGATAGTATCACAAAGCACACAAACACATAGACAGAGAGTTATATGGATCCAGTGAAATATATATACATCTACACTGGTAAAAACAAATTAGTATATTCAAACACATAAATAAGTATACACATGTAAGAAAGAGAGGGTAGCATATAGTTAAGATTTCTCAAATTTAGAGCAAATACTTACAATGCTTTGGCATTCTCAATGGATGATAATTGTGTTGTGAGAAGTCTGACTTTCTCCTGGTCCTTCGTGTACTTTGTACCTGAGATATCTCACTCAGGGGAGATGTTGCCCATCTTTAATCCAGAAAAGCTCAAACGGTCTCGCTTTAGGATCATTAGTTGTAAGGCCTGAGATATTTGACTTACATCAGGTACTTTACTCTGGCCCACCTTGGATGTCATAACATTCTGGTATTTTTTGCTAGTTGCACAGTCCCAGAACTCAATGACCTTCGAAGTCTAATATTACCCCTCATTGGCCATAACACAAGTACAGATATGCTAGGCTATCATCACCCAGATACAGATGTACTAAGATATTAGGAGTGACTGACTCACCAAGTTATAGGGGGAGCAGTTTCAAAGTTGGGAAAGTGGGGGCCGAGCACAGCAAGGAGACAGTGTTCTGGTTCTCCATCTTTTTTAGTCTGTGCCTGACTTATCCTAGGTTGTTTTTATGGCCTAGGAAATGGGGAGGGGAGTTGCATCAAGTCTCAAGTGGGCTTCAAGTGACAGGGGCCTATATCACTACAAATTTACATAGGAAACTGGAAGCTAGCAAAACTGATTTGTTCCAAGACCATTGGTAAGAGACCAGCAATGTATGTAACCCACCAAATAACCAACGAAAACCTACAGAGAATATTGCATCACATAGGCTCTAGCCATTCTCCTAACAATATGAAATTCCCATCATCAAAATCAGTAAGCAGCAACATATATGTCAGTGGTGCAGCAAACCTATTAAAGAAGACGAAACAATTGTTTATTTTGTTTTGGTTTTGTCTGTTTGTTTGGTTTTGTCTGTTTTGCTTAGGGTTTTTTTTTAGATTAAAAAAACCTGGAATAGTAACTGGAGCTTGAAAAATGTGTTAGAATCTGGCCTTAAAACAGAAAATAAAATTTAGAATATGTCTAGTGACTGAGGACCATTATTTTATTTGTAAATAATATTGACCTGTTATAGCAGTAATTTCTTAAGCTTTCTGTTAGAATTTTAACTCCATTTTATGTCACCATTTATTAATAGCACAGAAAGACCAAGGGAGAAAATAAAATTCTGTCATTTGACAGTAATTTCTCAGTAACCTTGGGGTAGCTATCTTTCAGAAAATACTTTTTGTACAGACCAAAGCAAATTGTATAGAGATTTAGTTAACTACTTCAAGCAGCATATATAAATACCCTTTGGACACAACTATAAACTTTAATGACTATTATCATTAGGACAGACACCCAAGAGTTCTCCATTTGTAAGAGATTTGGTCTCACACTGATTACACATCGGGGATTACTTCTGCACATCTCTGTAAGCAAAGCAAGAGAGAACTTTGTAGCTTTGATCAAAATTACAAAGAGAAGAACAAGCCAATTTTTAATGCCATATTGAAATTTCCCTGTGGCGTGCACACACAAAAAACCCCTATGTACAGTATATATGATAGTATCTATAAGCAGCAATTAATACACAAAGAGAAGTGCTCCACAATTTCCAAAGATTCACACTGCCAGCATGTTTTTCCCTGGCAATTAACAGCAAAAAATGATACCTCAGGAAGTGTCAAGGAGAAACAGAGACTTTGATGAAGTCCAAGCTGTTTTAAAAGAGTTTGACATTATTCAAAATACACTTTTTCTTTTCCTATTTTTGATACAACTATAACACCTTTTTTTGTGTTCAGCTGTATCCTGACACCTTCAAAAAGCTAAACTGATCTATTATATATCATGTATCAACATTCAAAGCTAAAAATATTTCCATAAAAAAAAACCCTTAGTTATTGCATTTTACAGAAACACAGAATGTCTTTTGTTGGAAGATACCTTCAAGATTATCTAGTCCAACCTTCAATCTAACCCTGCAAGCTCACCACTAAACCATGTCCCTGAGCACCAGGTCCACACACTATTTAAAAGCCTCCAGGGATGGCAACTCTATCACTGCCCTAGGCAGACCATTCCAATGTTTGATAACCCTTTCAGTGAAAAAATGTCTCCTAATATCCAGCGTAAACCTTCCCTGGCACAGGTTGCACCCATTCCTTCTGATCCTCTCACATGTCACGAGGGAGAAGAGGCTGTCCCTCTCCTGTCTCCAACTTCCTTTCAAGCATTTGTAAAGAGTGATAAGGTCTCCTCTCGGCGTCCTTTTCTCCAGACTAAACAACCCCAGCTCCCTCATCCACTCCTCATAGGACTTCTGCTCTAGGCCTTTCATGTTCCTCTTTGCCCTTTTCTGGACATGCTCCAGCACTTCTATGTCCTCCTAACAGTGAGGGGCGCAGAACTGAATGCAATATTCAAGGTGGGACCTCACCAGTGCCAAGTACAGGAGGATGATCACCTCCCTATTCCTTCTGGCCACAGCTTTTCTAAGCCAGGATGCCAGTGGTCATCTTGGCCACCTGTGCACACTGCTGACTCATATTTAGTTGACTACCGACCAATATCCCCAGGTCCTTTTCCAACTTGAAGCTTTCCAACCACACATCCCCAACCTGTGGCTTACCATGGGACTATTATGACCCAAGTGCAGGATTGAACCCCATGCAATTAATCTTGGACCACTGTTCTAACCCATGTAGGTCCCACTGTAGAGCTTCCCTACCCTCTAGCAGATCAACACACCCACCAAGCTTGGTGTCATCTGCAAATTTACTGAGGGTGTACTCAGCCCCCTCAGCCAGGTCATTAATAAAGATACTGAAGAGAACAGGACCTAGTACTGAACCCTGGGGAACACCACTTGTGAGCAGATGCCAGCCAGATTTAGCTCCATTCACTACCTCTCTTTCATCCCAGTCACCCAGAGTTTTTTATCCAGTGCAAAGTGAATTTATGCAAGTCTTGCACCATAAGTTTCTGATGGAGAATGCTGTGGGAGACAGTGTGAAAGGCTTTAGTAAAGTCCAGGTAGACAATGTGCACAGCTCTTCCCTCATCCACTAGGCATGTCACCTTGTTGTAGAAGGAGATCAGGTTAGTCAGAAACAACCTACCTTTTGTAAACCCATGCTGACTGGGCCTGATCACCTGGTAGTCTTGTATGTGCCACGTGATAGCACTCATGATGACCTGCTTCATAACCTTTCCTGGCACTGAGGTCAGACTGACAGGTCTGTAGTTCCACGTATCATCCTTTCGGTCCTTCTTGTAGATGGGCATTATTTGCTAGCTTCCAGTCAACTGGGACCTCCCCGGTTAGTCAGGACTGTTGATAAATAATGGAGAGTGGCTTGGCAAGCACTTCCACCAGCTCCTTTAATACCCTTGGGTGGATCCCATCCAGTCCCATAGACGTGTGCACATCTGTGTGCACAATAGGTCACTGATCATTTCCTCCCAGATTATGGGGTCTGCATTCTGCTCCCCATCTACCAATTCAGGATGCTGGACCCCCAAGTAGCAACTGTCATTGCTGACAAAAGCTGAGGCAAAGTGGGCACTCGGCAGCTCAGCCTTCTCCTTGTCCTTGGTCACAAGGTTCCCTCCCATGTCCAGTAGAGGACAGAGAATCTCCTTAGCTCTTCTTTTACTCTTAACATATTTATAGAAACACTTTTTATTACCTTTGATGATGCTGGACAGATTATGTTCCAGCTGAGCTTTGGCCTTTCTGATTTTGTCCCTACATAACCTTGCAACAACGTTGTACTCTTCCTGAGTTTCCTGCCCCTTCTTCCATAGCTAGTAGACTTTTCTGAGTTCTGCCCAAAGCTCTCTGTTTAGCCAGGCTGGTATTTTACTGTGCCAGCTCGTTTTACGGTACACAGGGACAGCCACTTCCTGTGCCTTGAGGATTTTCCTCTTGAGGAATGTCCAGCCTTCCTGGACTCCTGAGGGCTACCTCCCAAGGGAAGCCACAGACCAATCTCCTACACATATCAATGTCTGTCTCCTGGAAGTCCAAGGAGGTAGTTCTATTGATCTCTCTCCTTACTTCCCTAAGAATTGAAAACTCCACTATCATGGTTGGTTTGCCCAAGACAGCCACCAACCTTCACATCTCCCACTAGTATTTCTCTGCTCACAAACAGCAGGTCTAGCAGAGAGCCTTCCCAGGTGGCTCAGCCACCAGTTATGTTAGGAAGTTATCTTCCACACACTCCAAGAATCTCCAGAACTGCTTCCTGTCATCTCTATTTTATTTCCAACAGACATCTGGTAAGTTGAAGTCCCCCACAAGAACAAGGGATAGCGATTCCGAGGCCTTACCAAGACGTCTGTAGAACACTTAGCAACCTCTTCATCCTGATGGGGTCGTCTATAACAGACCCCTACCATGATATCTGCCTTGTTAGCCTTCTCCCTGATTCTCACCCATAAGCATTCAACCCTATCATCACCATCATTGTCATGCTCAAGACAGTTGAGACCTTCCCTAGCATACAGGACCACACCACTGCCTCTCCTTCTGTGCCTATCATTTCTGAAGAGCCAATAGCCCTCCAACACAGTGTTCTGGTTATGGGATTCATCCCACCATGTAAGGGAAATTACATCATAGTTTTCCTGCTGGACAATAGCATCAAGCTTTTCCTGTTTACTGCCCATGCTATGTTCATTGGCATAGATGCATTTTAATTGGTGCACGTTTTTGCATGGGAAGGGTCTAGTCCCTGCTTGATCATTCTCAGGTATTACTGTGACTCCTGGCTCATAGGTAGTCTTTGCATCTGTCCTCTATGGCCCCTGAGATAGCAGTGTAGCTGGCACACTGTCTCACAAACATCCCAGGATTGTCTCCAGTGAGCCTTGTTGAGTCAATAACATTCAAAATCAGTGGTTAACCCGGATAAGTTTCTCACTATCACCACTCACCATGAATGTCTTCCAGATTCTAAAGTGTTCATTATGGGCTTATTTCTTCAATTCTTCATGCAACAGACAGTGTTATCTACATGTGCAAATAGAAACTGATGTAAGAATTGGAAATATAAGTAAAATTAATTTTCTACATGATCCCTATGCCACCACAATCACTATTTACTGTATGAGTCATCTGTATAAGATCAGGATAATCTAATTTAAGACAGCTAATCACGCAGATCCTATGTCCATAGGATATCATAATTCTCTTAAAAGCACAGACCTCCTCTATCTACTCACTACACCTTTTTAACTATAGGTTACTCATGACTTCACTGTCTAGGAAAAAAAGGGTGACCATTTGTGTATGTCCAGGGAGGCTAAGGTAGAAAAGCATTATAGGAAAAGAAGGGAAATAAAGGCAAGTAAAAAGGCAAGGCAAGTCAAGGCACTTAAATGACATATGTGGTCTCACCATATAGTGTGTTATCTATATTTTCTGTTACATGCCATGGGTGGTGATCTATCAAAATAGTTTGTTCAGGTTGCAATCCCACCTGGAGAATCAGGAGGCCAGAGACATCAAGGATAACCAACACCTAATTGCATTGTTTTGTAAGGAAGCGTCTAGTTTTCAGGCCACACATAGAGCATCCTACCATATAAAATAAAAACCAATAATAAATAAGATGAAGAATTTAAAGAAAAGCTTTACATACAGTGCCCCATTCAAATTGTTGTGGAACCTATAATCAGACTTTAATAATTACTTATCTATGGCCCTATCATGAAATTGATGGCAATATGCCCCCTTCAGAATGTTGTGGTTTAGAACCAACCAGAAGCTGAGCACTATGAGGCCAGTTGCTCACTGTTCCCCCTACCGGCAGTGGAATGGGAAGGAGACTGGGGAGAAAAAGGCAAACCTTCATGGGTTGAGATAAGGACCTAAGAGAAGAAAACAACAGTAATAACATTAACAGTACTGAAGCAATGTGTAAAATGAGTGATATAAAAGCCACTGAACCACCTGAAATTACAGTGAGGATGACATTGCACCAAAGATTGCACCTTAACCCGACCCTCCCACCCTTATGGAACAAGCATGACATCAGTATGGTATTGAATATTCCATTGGCTGGTTTGGTTGTCTATCCTGGCTTTGGCCCCTCCCAGCTTCTGGTGAAAATTAACCCTATCCTAGCCAAATGCAGAACACAGCAGAAAGGGCCTCACGCTCACAGACCACATGTCACAGCATGTAAATTATAAACATATCATTTTTAGACTGACTACAGCATTTTAATTTATAGAAATGGAAAACTCTGGAATTTGCCAATGGTTGTATGTTCTGAACATCTGAATTTTTCATACAGAATTTTTTACTCCTCCCAAGAGTGAATGGACTAAAACAGAGTAAAGTTTCATTGACAACATATGTATTTCTTTTTCAGTTTTAATCACAGGAGCAAAATTTATGCTGGGGATTAATTTTCTGGGTTTTGGTTTGGGTTTTTTTTTTTTTTTTATAGAAGTTTCATGCTTTGTTTCCTTTATATTTAATGAAAAGCTTAGATTACAAAGGAATTAGAATAGAAAATAAATCATAAACATAAGGTTTAAAATAGTAAGGCATACTCTTGAAAGAAAATTTTCAGAACATATCTTTTTCCCAGGTGTTGCAGAGAAGGAAGATGAGAGAAAGGAAACCAGAAACTATTCATATTGATAAGGAGGACCGGGTTACATGCTTGCTGACAAAATACTTATTAAGTGTTAGCATTTCTCTCTGAACTGAAAAAAACCTTCTAGTTTCTTATTTTAGTTTGTCAGTGAAGCAGACAGTGGCAGTGGAAGAACAAAATCAAACTAAAACCACAGGAGAATAAATCTGTTTGAATTTAGATACCTAAAGTCTGACTAAGCAATCTCTGTGAGCCAGCCTTGTTGCTAAAATATTGAACTTGCTGCCTGTTAAGAGAATTCAAATGTATTCCTGCATATATGGCAGCTACGGTAGACAACTGGGCATAATATATAGAGCTCAGTTTTAAATGACTTACTACTTTTTTACCCCCAACTTGTATTACAGCAAAGGATTATGCATAGACTCATCCAAGAGCCAAGAAGGGACTACCTTGCTAAACTAAAAGTGAATATAAGGAGTATCTGTTTCACTTCTTCACCTAACCACACAAACTTACATGAAGAGCAACTTGATAGCAAGGCAAGTGTAAACATTATTTCTCATTTTGTACATTAGTCATGGTTGAGGATTTCTCAAGACTGATTCTAACATTAGAAGGGTTACAAATTCCATAGTTCAGAAGAAAATCCTTGAAATTTTCTTTCAGTCTGATGCTCAATTTACAGAGGTATGAATCACAGTATATATAATTTTCCTTTTTCTCTATTCAGCAGTAAAAGAAACTAAGTTGTAGTAATCCTATATAAAGTAGTTTTTAAATCTCACAATAGTAAAAGGATTTCTGTTATTTCTGTAAATGAGTTTGTGTGATCTATTTTCTAATTTTTATATCCTGAAGAAAGTTGTTTCATACATAAATTTTGATGCATTTCAGGTTAAAATGTTCCCATATGCATGAGGCGAGGATATCGTATCTTTCATTTGTACCTCTCATGGGGAGTGAAGTTAACAAGGGCATCTCACATGCACACTACCACTAAACTCAGGACTGTAAACAGCTTTTTCTCCTTAGTTAATGACTCTGTTTTCTCTGCTGGGAACTCCCTCTGCACCAATTTTTTAGCACCTTCTATGACATTTTTCTCCCTCCTTTGCACATCAAGAAGCCTAGTCATAATGGAAAAATGAGGTGTACACACATGATCCAGGAAAGAAATTAATATTCCCCTATGTCTCCAGTTCAATTCTGTATATTCTTCAACCTCCTAGGAGTTATTAGGAGTTACCTCTTTGACTCCTCTCACATTTTCTTCCCTTCTGCTTCCTTCTGGAGCATAGGAACCTGAAACAACTTCTCCATAACATCCATATATGATAAAATTGTGAGCTTCTCCTTCCCAGAATACTTTTATAAGTGCAGCCTGTACCTTCCAAAGTACCTTCTTAAAAAGTGGGATTCTGTGGTTCCTCTACATACTTTTTTCTGTATGCAGCTGTGTCCTTTCAAGAGATACAAACATCAACACTCCAGAATGTTCAGTTAATTTGTCCCTTAAAAGTGATCAGGCTTTAAAGTCTTATGTTCTCAGTGAAAGAAGCATCTTCCTTTTGCAGTGAACGAAACCTAAGCTACAGTAGCTTTTAAGTAACTTCATTCTTCAGACCCAGGAAATACTTGCAGTATTGTCAACAATAATGTCTTCATATTGCATATCTAATCAGTTTTAGATGCCTGCTATGGGGAAACATAGTTAAAGGCTGTGTGAGAATTTTCCTTTATTCAAAATGGTTTTCATGTTCTATTAATATTGACAGGGTTGAAGTTAACTGGTTAACTGCCATTACATATATCTTTATGTGAATGTGCAACTGCCATTTAAACTGCCAACAAAGATGCCATGACTTCATAGATGTTTTGAAGGTACTATCACCACACCTACATGCAAAACAATTGTCAGTTTTCAGTGCAATGAGATGGACAGAAAAACATCTTTGAAATAAAGCACAAGAGCTGTATGCAGAACAAGGAGATGTAGAAAAACAGGGGTAGGATGAGGTGCAGAGTATAGAGTGAATTATATGAGAGAAAGCATCAGGCAGAGTAGTGCATAAGAAGAATCCACTTCTTCAAGCAGCCTGGGAAACAATGTTTTCAAACCTGCATTTTGTCTGCTATGGCCAGTTCAGGGTGAAGAACTTCCTTCCAGAAATTTTTAAGTAAAATTAGCATTTTACATATTAATTTTGATTTCATAATTGTTTAAGGAAAACTCCTGGAAGTTTTGGAGATTCACTTCGATACTCCATGATGCATTGTGTTCATGTTCTCCTACTGATAGAAAGCAAGAAAATGCCAAAATATAGTGTAAAACAGGTTTTATAATTTCTCTGAAAGAAGGACTAAAATTTCTTCCCAGTCCACTTTTTTTTTTTTTTTCTCAGAGTATCTTTGTGGTTTCTAAGCCTATTTTGTCTCCTCTACTAAAACAGAAGTTCTCTGCTCTTTTCATTGAGCCCTATAAATAAATACAAAGCAATATGACACAACAAAAAAAGGTGCCACTTATAATAAACAAAAAGATGTGTGTGTATGTGAATATTACCTGATAGAGAAATGACAGCTATGTGACAGCTTGAACTGTGTCAGCATGAAAATTAATTATACTGATAATTTCCAGGAAAAAGAAATCTGGAATGCATAGCCTGTGTAATGGGTAGTGCTTCCTCACTCCCTTTTAGCCTGATGTTCAGACACCTCAGTAACAACAAAATGGACTTTTAGCAAACTTTTAAAGCACTTCACCTCTGAATTGAGCACAAGTCCAAGAAATTTCCTTACAGGAATTAATGGCTTGGAAATTTAAAAGCAGCAGAAATCAAGCACTTAAAATGGAAAGAAAATCCTAACCATGACTATTAAGCTTGTACCTTT
This sequence comes from Chloroceryle aenea, assembly GCA_013399075.1. Taxonomy (NCBI): domain Eukaryota; kingdom Metazoa; phylum Chordata; class Aves; order Coraciiformes; family Cerylidae; genus Chloroceryle; species Chloroceryle aenea. Next base: position 38,266 of record VWZY01001531.1, on the reverse strand, counting down.
GTCACCTCAAGCTGTGAGTTCAGATCTCAAAAGATTATGTAGCATCAGGCTGATTCAATGCTCAGATGAGAGCTCTTTAGGGAACACTCAAGTAGAAATTCAGCAGATAGCGGCATTCCCACTGCCCTGCTAATGGAGTAGTACCCATGCCAGGTGTTTGAGGCTATCCAAGACAAGACACAGAATTATTGCCTTGTCTGACTAGTGATACAGTTGCTGTGACAGTATAGATGCAAACCCTAGAGTCCTGGTCCAAGGCCAATTTACACAGTTTCTTTCTATCATCCCCCAACCCCTTTTGGGTAAACAGTTCTCTGCTAATTACTCTGGAAGTGTCACAGTTTATCAGCAATAATGATATGACATTAGGAGATAGATGTTCAGTGGTCTTCACTATCATTCGGTAACCATGCAATAGGAGGCTACTAACCAGAAATGTACTGCTCAGACCTTGTCTGTGTCTCTAACAAGTCACTCCAAATATTAGGCTGGTATGTATGAAGCTAGGCTTTTAAACAAGGCACTCTGTCCTAACAGTCCGATCTCTTAAACTGAAACAGAAAGGCAGATCTGTCTCATTTTAGAACTCATTTGTTCAATGAGGAGATATATTTAAGTACAAGTAAGTAAATGGTAGTGCTGATTTTTGGTCAAATTGTTTAATTTGGCCTTCGCCCTATTAAGATGACACAAAAAACATTTTGCAGTTGTAAATGAATGTTTTAATTTCTGTACACATTTTGAAGGTGTCAAGTTGCATGAATTATTATATATGTTGTATATGTAGAATAGCTGCTACAGTTTGGAAAAGATCTTAGAGTCTATTTGCATGGAATTTATTTTGATTTTGCAAATAAGAATTTGTGATTCTCACAAATAAAAATATAAAGGGTATTCACAGAGCCTAATTTCCCTAATACACAATTTCATCTTAAGTTAGTAGGAACTGCTAGTGATTTCTCTCTCTGAAAAGTCAAGCTTTGAACATTTCATTCTGTTGTTCTACTATTCCAAAACAGGCATTAGTAAATTCAATGTAAATTCAGGTGGGAGCCCTTTCATTCTTCCCACATACCTTGTCATTTGTTCTGGCACTGTGATTTTTTCTCATTTTTTGGTACCTAATTCATGTATCCCCTGTATGATACTAGTTCAGAATAACATCTCACAGAAAGAAATTTAATGCCCTTTGTCAAGTAGTTTGTTCTGCAGGCACACGTATTCTCTTAACATGAACTAATGCTCATCGTCCTGCTAAAACTATTGGCTAACATGCCCCTTAAACAACTATCTGCAGACATTCTTTTACTCTGGTTTTCTGAGGAAATGAAGCTTATGTATATTCATAGTTTATTCATCTATCATCTATCTATCTATCTATCCCTGCCTAACCCTCTTTAATTTATTGGTCATATTCAACTAAATATGGCAAGAAGAAAAGCTATTTCAAATATAAACATAATTCTGAGATTATAAACATTAGTCATCAGAGCAGCAGTTATTGAAGTGAAAGATGAATCATCGTTTTCCACTTCTGCTGGAGAGAACAATGAATGCAATTCACACACCCACAAAGGGTGTGCATACCCCACCTTTGTCTTCAATGGGCCCAGCAGCTGGAGAGAGATTGGGTTCACCAGGTCAATAGCAATATATGCTTGATGGAAAGTTACATGTGCTTAATTTGAACCTATCTTTTTTCCATCATTTCTGCTTTCATTTGAAGCCCAATTCTGGGTCTTAAGGCAAATCAAAAGTGTACTTTTGCCATGTAAATTTCAGAAAAGTGATTTTATTTTCCTGCTATTTATAATCCATAAAAGTGTTATTTTGTATGCTATATGTTGATGGAGAATCTGTGGAATTAAAATTTATGGGTTTACATATTTATTAATATTTCAGCTATCATCTATAAAATAACATATCATTCATATACATAAAATAGATAAATCATGGGTGGGAAAAGACACAGCTCAGGTTATAGAACATGCAGGAGTACCATATTCCAAAAGTCAGAACTGTAAACTATGGACACAAGCTTTGACATGCCACCTGGTGTCATGGTCATAGAACACTGCCTGGCATACTGTTTTTATAAACAGAAGCAACATATAATGAAACATGCATTCAGACACTTTAAAAACAAACAAACAAACAAACAAAACAGTCTTTAGTCTATGGAGAAGAAAGTCAGATGAGTAGGGATGTTTTACATATTGTCCAGAAGGAAACATATCAATTGATTTTATATTTTGTCATACTACTGTAATGTTAAAGGCACTGGAAAATAATAAATTATTATCTTGCAAGTATACTGAAAAATCTGTTCTTTTCTATGGCATGTAAAGTCATTCACACCCCATTACAGTAAAACCAAAAAATTAGCAGTGTTAAGCATATTTATTAAGCATATTGTATTAATTTTGGAATATCTTGATTTAACAATAAATTGTATTATTCTAATAATTTTAACAATGAATACCCATTGAAATGGGTATTTACTGTAAACATCTAATTGTATTTATTGAGTACATAGTTGTTTAATGTATGTATGTATAATTTCTTTTTCCTCTATGGCAAATTTAAAAAAAAAAAAAGTTTTTGAATGGAATTTTATTAATACTGAAAATATGGATAAAAAAATATTATTTTCTTTTACAATGTTAAAGAAATACATTAGTAATTGAGTAGAATAAAAAATACTGCAGTACAACAACTTTCAGCAATATTCAAGCTCATTGGCTTCCTACTTTGTTGTTTTGAAATATTTATACATGTATACAATAGGGACTAAATCATCGGGGGTGAAATTCACCATAGTTTTATTGAAAATAAATCTGTATTATCTCTGAGGCTGAGACAATTTCTTTACCTATGCAAGAAAATTATTTAAATTTTAGAGAGAAGTTCCCATTCCACAATGTAAATGAAATCACTTTTTTTTTTGTGTGTGGAAACAGGGACAGAGGAGAAGCTTTCCCTTTAGATTATGTAACAATGAACTGAAATTCTCCTGTGTTGTCTCCATAACCCAAAGACTCCAGAATAAATGCCTGTAATTAGGATGTTGGTTTTGATTTAGTATCCTCAATTCAAAGTCTAAGTTTAGAGGTATGTGTAATAGGACTCTGCCCTCCAAACTCCACAAGCTAGGGACTCTGAACTGTAGGGAATCAGCTCTAAACACCCCTACATTTATTCCTACCTCCTGGCAGAGAAAGTTTTGCTCTGCTTTGTTATGACTCTGTCTGCATTTTACTCACCGTATTCACTATGTTTTTACTCCTTAAGAGAGTCTTAGCTCTCCCTGACAGAACTGCACAGTGCAGAATAACATTTGAGACCAGAGTGCCCTTTGCTCTATGTACATGGAAACTGCACACGGAAATATACAGTAAAATATTTAATGCCCCACAAATGTTACACCTCCAGTGGATACTAATGAGGCAACCATTAGTAACCAATGGTGACTCCTGTTCTTATGTAAAGGGTGGAAAATATGCAGAATGAGTTTTAATATACCTCATTACATGTGCCATAAGCAAGGATAGGATGTGGGCAATCTAAACAGTCACAGTCAGGACCAGCAGCCACAGCTGGGATTTACAGTCACACTTCTCTTACCAGGGAAGTTCCTATGGCAATAACAGTATGTATTCATCCATTTTTCATGGCAAGCTGAAAGCCACATCTAAATGAAGCCATAAACAGTCAATTCAGATACAAAACACAAAACAAACCAACAAACCCCAAATCACAGAATCACAGAATATTAGGGGTTGGAAGGCACCTCTGAAGATCGAGTCCAACCCCAAACCAGAGCAGGACAAAACTGGTCATGCAGAATTGCCACCAGACAGGTCTTGAAAGTCTCCAGAGAAGGAGACTCCACAACCTCTCTGAGAAGTCTATTCCAATACTCTACAACTCTTATTGTCAAGAAGTTCTTCCTTATGTTGAGGTGGAACTTCCTGTACTCTAGCTTGAATCTATTGCCCCTTGTCCTGTCACACTTCACAAGTGAAAAGAGGTTGTCCCTGCCTTCTTGATGACAGGACCTTATGTATTTACAGACATTAATTAGATCCCCTCTCAGTTTTCTCCTCTCCAGACTAAAAAGCCCCAGGTCTCTCAGGCTTTCCTCATAAGGCAGCCCCTTAATCACCCTTGTAGCCAAAATACCATAGAAATTAACAGGTAATCATCACAAGTTATTTGGCAAGCTCAGCCAAAGCACTCTGCTGCACAGACTGTATGATGGGACCAAATGACTTGTTTTAGTTTGTTTTGAAAAAAAAAAAAAAAAGTCATGTACTATTAAAACTGCAGATCTGTTGTTGGCAGGATTTTCTCTCACCATGTGGTCTCATAATTTCAATTCCATCTTCTAAAACTTGAAGTGGAATTTGATCAAATGCCAAATTCATCTTAAAATCTCTTTTGTGATTTATGAAAGCATTGCTCAATTTCAGATCCTCTGTGTATATTCTGTTCTGTCTCTGTATTTTAGTTCTGTGTTGCTCTTTGAGAATAGTTGGCCATTCTAAATTGAAGGAGAAGGGAAGGGAAGGGAAGGGAAGGGAAGGGAAGGGAAGGGGGAAGGGAAAAGTATTTCTGCAACTTTTTGGTACCTAGATGTTCTCTCAATTAAGTTAGAGACATGGATGTAGTATGAGGAATATTATGACATTTGTCCTTGTGAAAATCTGTCTCAGAGAAAATATAGTTCCTGGACCATCTCAACTAGTGATAGCAAAATTTGACACAGAGATATTCAAAGTTATTGAAAAACCCAAGAAATTTGATTGACACAGGGCAGGTTCAGACTATTAGGGTAATGGTTTATTACTTCCATGCTCCACAGAGGTGTTTTTCTCATATTGATAGAATTAGAATTCGAGTAAATTGGAATTTACTCTTGAAATCTCAGCATTTTCTGAACATCTTCCTGAAAGCAGGCATGTCAGACAAAGAAAAGAAAAGAAAACTATCTGTAAACATCTCATCTTCATTTGTAAATGCAGTCTATATATCACTAAAATCGATTTAACAGTGTTGTTCCAAGAAGATTAAAAAAAACCTCTCAGTCTGCATCCCAAACTATGTTTTTTTCTTTCTGATACTTCAGTCAAAGAAATAAAATTCAAGGTATACTCAGGAGAATCAATAAAGCAATTAGGAAGGTTATGGAAATAGGTACCAAGAGCCACAACAATTACTGTTGGTAAATGTGATTTGAAGAATGCTTCCCATGGGCCGCAGTTCTTCAAGAACTGCTCCAATGTGTGTCCTTTTCACAGGGCACAGTCCTTCAGGAATGGACTGCTCTAGCACAGGTCCTCCACAGGTAACTGCTCAGAATCACACAGAATCACAGAATCACAGAATCCTAGGGGTTGGAAGGGACCTCGAAAGATCATCTAGTCCAACCCCCCCTGCTAGAGCAGGGCCACCTAGAGTACATCACATAGGAACATGTCCAGGCGGGTTTTGAATGTCTCCAGTGAAGGAGACTCCACGACCCCCCTGGGCAGCCTGTTCCAGGGCTCTGTCACCCTTACAGTAAAAAAATTTTTTCGAATATTCAACTTGAACCTCCTATGCTCCAATTTACACCCATTCCCCCTTGTCCTATCACTGGTCACTACTGGGAAAAGCCTAACTCCATCTCCCTGACACTCACCCCTTACATATTTGAAAACATTGATGAGGTCACCCCTCAGTCTCCTTTTCTCCAAACTAAAGAGACCCAGCACCCTCAGCCTTTCCTCATAAGGGAGATGTTCCACTCCCTTAATCATCTTAGTAGCTCTGCGCTGGACTCTTTCAAGCACTTCCCTGTCCTTCTTGAACTGAGGGGCCCAGAACTGGACACAATACTCCAGGTGCTCCTGACAGGAAACCTGCTCCTTCACGGGTTTCTCTCAATGGGCTTCAGTTCTTGCCAGGACTCTGCTTTAGCAGACTTTTTGCATCTTCCTGCAGGGTACATCCACCTGCTATTGTGCAGTGTTGTCCATGGGCTGAACTGGGGATATCTGCTCAGTTGTGGTCCTACATGGGCTGCAGTGGGACACTCATGGGCTGCTCTGGCACACAGAGCACCTCCTCTCCCTCCTTCTACTCTGACCTTGATGCCTGCAGGGTTTTCTCTCACACTTTTCTCACTCCTCTTTCACAACTGATGTTCAGAGTTCTACCCTTTCTTAAATACATTATTATAGAGGGAAGCTCCACCAGATTCTCTGGTGGGCTCAGCTTTGGTCAGTGACAGGTCCATTTTGGAGCTTGCTGGAATGGGTGCTGTATGACATGGAGATAGCTCTCTCTTCTCACAGAAATCACCCTTGCATCCTTCTTACCACCAAAACCTTGCCACATAAAACCTATAAAAAGATCCATCATCCAAGTTTTTAAAGAACATTTTATGAAGAATATGTATCATCCATCATCCTCAGTCATGATACAGAGAGATAGCAAAATATGTTGTCAATGTCCTGTCTCAAGAAAGGAAACATTTCACAGACACACTTCTAGAAATAGAAACATAACCTCATTTTCCCATGAGCAACCTACATAGAGAAGGAGGAGAGACATATTTTGCATTGCATCTGTTAGTTCCCCAAGACTGAGAAGGCATCAGAGAAGATCAATAAAGAAAAGTATTTATTTAGCCTGGTGGCTCTGCTTTCCTGTCTTTTTTGGAGGTCAAGGTGACTAAATACAGTTCTTCCCTATACATGGCTCTACCAAATTTCTTGAAGTTGTGGAAGTCTCTGTGGGTTACACTGTAACATCTTTATTTACTGTCTCAATAATTTTGAGAGGACACAACCAAAGAATCATAGAATGGTTTTGGGTTGGAAGGGCCAACTAGTTTAACTTCCCTGCAGTGAGCAGGGATGTCTAACTAGGTGAAATTGCTCTGAGCCCTGTCCAATCTGACTTTGAATGTTTCTAGTTATGGGACATCTACCATCACTCTAGTAAACCTTTTTCAGTGTTTCCCCAACCTCAGTGTACAAAATTTATTCTTTATAGCTAGCCTAAATCTATCCTTTTTTACTTTAAAAAACTGAGTACTGAAAGGCTGCAATAAGGTTTCCCTGGAGCCTTGTCTTCTCCAGGCTGAAAAACCCCAACTGTCTCATACTATCCTCATAGAAGAGGGGTTCCATCCTTCTTACCATCTTCTTGACCCACCTCTGGACCCACTTGAATAAGTTCATGTCCTTCTTGTGCTGAGGACTCCAGAGCTGGACACAATACCCCAGATGAGGTCAAACCATAGCAGAGTAGAGGGGGAGAATCACCTCCCTCGACCTGATGGCCATGCTTCTTTTGATGCATCCCAGGATAAGGTTGACCTTTGGGGCTGTAAGCATACATTTCTAACTCATGTCCAGCTTTTCATCCACCAGTACTGACAAGTCCTTCTCTATAGGGATGCTCTCATCTCCCAGCCTGTAGTGATACTGAGGACTGCCCCAGATCAGGTGCAGGACCTTGCACTTTGCCTTTTAGAACCTCAAGAGGTTCACATGGGCTAACTTCTCAATAACAGTATCATATCAATCTCCTGGCATGCATGAGTTCCTGTCACTAAGGTTTACTGTATGCTTCTTAAATTATATTGGCTGGATGATGGCAACAAGTATGAAAGGGGTTATGATTTTTGGTCTATTACAATGGGTGGCCATATAATGCAGTGTGATTCATATAGCTGAACTCTTACAGAGAGTTAAGACTTCGCTAGGCTTTGGGCAGTTATAGAAGAGACTCCTAACACTGCTTTCATTGTGACTAATTGTAACAGCAGCCCCACAAATTATAAAATACACATCTATTTTTTAATTGATGTTGAAGGACAACTATGAAATATAACTCAAAAACAGAAACCGTATGTGGTCATGTGAAGCCATCAGATTGAGGGATGTTATCATCCTTCTCTACTCTGCCCTAGTGAGGCAGCATCTGGAGCATCGTGTCCAGTTCTGGACTTCCCCAGTTCAAGAGAGGCAAGGAACTACCAGAGGCAGTCTAGCAGAGGACTAGAAAGATGATGGGGGAATTGGAGCTTTTCTCTTACGAGGAAAGGCTGAAAGGCCTGGGTATGTTTGGCCTGGAGAAGAGAAGACAAAGAGGGGATCATATTAATGCTTATAAATATCTAAAGGGCAAGGGTCAAGAGGATATAGGGCCAGACTCTTTTCAGTGATGACAAATTACAGGACAAGCATCAATGGGCACAAACTGGAACACGGGAAAGTCCTTCTGAACATGAGGAGAAACTTCTTTACTTTGAAGGTAACAGAGCCCTGGAACAGGCTGTCTAGAGAGATTGTGGAGTCTCCTTCTCTGGAGATAGTCAAAACCCCCATGGATGTGATTCTGTGCAACATTCTCTAGGTGGACCTGCTTTAGCAGGGAGCTTGGACTGCATGAACTCCAGAGGTCACTTTCAAGCCCTACCATGTGATTCTGTGATGTGGAGTGTTAAAACAGGGGGTTATTACTGATATGGCTTAATTACAGCAAACATACACACTTTCAAAGTATTCTTAATACTATATGAAGTTATTTAGCACATTTAAATATAGATGTACATTATATTCAACATTAAGAACGTAATACAGATTAAGTTAACACAGAATCTAGTATATTAAAACAACTGTTCAATATAATATATTGGTCTGATAAAGAAAGTTATAAGCCTATTCTCAGGCTTTTTTCAGCACTTAAAGATCTGTCTTATTGGAAATCAGAGCCCAGGTTCTGCATCACTGAAGCAATCAGAGAAATGCCTATTGACTTTTACAGGCTTTGTATAAATATTTCAAAATACTGGTTTAATGTTCCAGAAGTTCAACCCTTTTGAATGACATGAATATTAGTGTTCAGAAATTTTATCTCAGAGGAAGGGTCAGAAGAACAGAATTCTCCATGATCCCTTACATCTGAGTATGGAACAGTGTTGGAACTTATACTCAAAACTCAGATTCTGTTTTCATCTTTTGATGTAAGCTTGATGACTGATAGCAGGTAGCTTAAGAAGTCTTTTTGGTACTGCTCATTCACAATTCTTGATCTAAATATGATGTATTTATATTCTTCCATGAAAGTATTTGGAGCAGATGAAGGAATTATATTTGCAAAAGCATTGAGGATTCCTTGAATATTAATCCATTCCATTTTAAAATATATATTAATATTTCATATCTGGAGGTAGTCATGGTGGTGAAAAAGGGTATAATAACAATTCAGAATACTATCTGTAGTGTCAGGCCCGTTTTCAGTGGGCGCAGGCAGTGGAGGTAATGGAGAAAGAGAAGTGTGTAACTGCATCATTTTACTTTTGTCATGCAATGCAGTAATAGCGCGGGAAGTCAAATTGCCATTACTTATTTAATACAATTCGCCCTACCCTTCACTTTCACTTCCAGTAAAATCAATCTTACTAACTTACATAAAGCATAACAAATGGTAGACATTTTACATAAGTAGAAAGGGTAGTCATTGTCTCAGATTATTTACTTCCTGCTTTGCTTATTTCCACCGAAGTTAAAACAAAACTCATGAAAAAAAAAAAAAAAAAAGAAAAAAAAAAGGTGGGATGATAGAAGAAATGAAGGGAAACGTGAATACCAAGAAGAAAATATTTTGAAAGTCAGGAAGCTATGTGGGGAAAGAAAATGAAAGTGTAGACTAAATAAATAATCAATATGTAAAGAATTATTATGATACTATTCCTAATGACAATAAATGTGAAAAATCTGCTTGGATGTCAGAATTTTTTTCTAATAAGAGAGGAGGCTGGAGTGCTACTGTGGAAGCAATGTCCTGTATTGTAGCTTCTGTTCCTTCTGAGAGCTTTTCTGAGGCTTTCTCTAGCTGGTGTTTTCTTCAACACTGTATGGACAAATTACAGCCCCCAGAACATCTGAGTGCTTTGTTTTTTAGTATCTGTTTTCAAAAGTGGAAATTGTACCCTTAAGAGTTGCTGACATCATTTAGGCTCAGGGGAAGCAACAGGGAAATAAATTTCCACATGGTTATCCCAGTATCTTCTATGCAGTGTGGAGAGAGTGAAGTGGGAGAAAGAACAGCAGGCATAGAGGTGATGTTGGCAGCAGGGTGTACATAGATCTCATCTGCTGAATTGCAGACTCCTGGATTTTGACATTGTTAGTGAAAATAGATCAAAGGTGCACCTTTGTTTGCAAGTGAGAGAGGAATGTTTGTGGAGTACTTATCTCTCTTCAAACAATATTCAGGAAATTATCTAAATTTCTAGAAGTGCAGTTTTCTGAGGACAATTTGGACTGGCAGCTTTTGGGAGTGATGTAGAGTCCTTCCTGTGGAAGGCAGAATGAGAAAATAATGTTTGGCTGAGGTAAATTTCATTCCATCTTTTTTATTTATCCTAGAAAAGATAAATACATTTATACAAATTATAAAGTTTGGGATGACTAGAAAAACGAACCATCTCTCTGCAATTCTTCACCCCATTCTTTACGAACTGCTATTGTGCTAGGAAGAGATACCATACAATAAGCCACAAAGCAATAACAGTTTCATTTTGCTCGTCCAATTTCTTTCCTCTTTAGCAACAGAAGTTATTTCTGAACAACAAAATCCATTCTGTGATCTTAATAACATATGCTTCTATGCCAGCATGATATTATGAAAATGACTTACAACTTCACTAGGAACTGCAAGCATGCAGCACCTCTGAAAATCCATCTGGTTTTTAACATTAAAAGAAACAAAGTGCCCACAGCTGAGCTATCGCAAATCAAATTTATACCAGTAAATTAATTAGAAATCTATCTTCTTTAAAGTACAAAATTAGACACTATATGCTATAAAAAACACAATCAAATTCACCTAATTTTCACTATACAAGATCAGTGTCATGGGTTAAAAAAATCCATCATGGATGAGATTTACATTCTGAATAAATAGCCCTCCTTTTTCATATACTAGTCACAAAGAGGAGCATGACAGGAAGAAAATTATGATTTATTTTTTTTTTTTAATTTGAGAAAGAAGGTAAAAACTAAGGTGGCCTATTTATTATTAGTGGATAGGAGGTATTACATGGTCACCTTAGAATATGATTCAGACTATAAAGGTTATGACCTGATTCTTTTATGTTGTCAATAGAAACATATGCTGCCAGGGAAGATTTAGAGCACCCATGTTAGAATCCTGAATTGGCCCTGTGTATTCTTGTTCACTTCCTCCCACACTTTTCAACCTCACCTGGTTTCCAAGGAGGAAGGAACTAAAAAGCTAAAAACACTATCTGGTGGGAACACTTCAGTCATCATAGAATCATAGCACCATAGAATGGTTTGGGTTGGAAGGCATTTTAAAGATCATCTGCTTCCAATCCCCCTGGCACAGGCAGGGATATCTTCCACTAGATCAGGTTGCTCAAAGCCCCATCCAACATGGCCTTGAATGCTTCCAGGGAGGGGGCATCCACAACTTTTCTGGGCAACCTGTTCCAGTGCCTCACCACCCTCACCGTAAAGAACTTCCTCAAAATATCTAATAGAAATCTACCCTCTTCCAGTTTAAAGCCATTACCCCTTGCACTATCACTATACTCCCTGATAAATAGTTCTCCCTTATCTTTCCAATAGTCTCCCCTTTAAGTACTGGAAGTACTATATTCTCAATCGCTTCATTTCCCAGCCTGTATTTGTGCTTGGGAATGCAGGACCTTACATTCATCCTCACTGAACTTCATGAAATTTCCACAGGACACCTCTCAAGCCTGTCAATGTCCCTCTGAAGGACATCCCTTCCCTCTAGTGTGTCAACCACACTACACAAGTCTACTACAAGATGTCATCCTTGCTTAATGCTGTATAATTCAGACTGTTCATCAAAAGGTGTCCTGAAATACTTGGAATATTCATGAAAAATATTCTTCTGGAATACCTATACAATTGGTGGGAACTGTGTCTTTAAAGGGTGTGGTACTGTCAAATAGTGCAATAGTGCCAGTGCTAATTAAATAGAAATCCTTTGTCAATGTTAACAAAGGGATTCTCTGTCATCATATGACTGTAGAGTTATTTCTGAGAATTCAAGTATTATTTGAACTAAAAAAGCTGAAAAATAATCAGCTGAGCTATAGATCCATTTTAATCTAGGATCCTAATAACCCAGTCACACAAAAGGATTTCAGAATCTTAACTGTTCTTAGAATAGCATATAAGCTCAGAAAATAACGGTGCCAGTCACTCATACACATTAGTGCTTTAGCAAATATCCAGGCCTCGGAAATCACAAGCAATGTTACAGTCCCTTTGAATCCCAAAATGTCAAACTGTAATAGCCCATATTATGTTTCTGTTTAAAATAACATTGATTTCACCTCCAGAGACAAAATTAATGTGGAAAAGAAGTAATCTCTGATTCTTTAGTAAAATAAATGCTCCACCTGAAGGCCATGGGAACACCCATGAAATAGCTGGTGGATGTGCCCGAAGTGTGTTGTGACCCCACAAAGACCCTAAGCTGGAGCAGGGTCTTGGCAGGACTTGTGACCCCATGGAGAGAGTGTTGTTGACGTAATAGATATAGTCTTTTTATCACAGAAAAAAAAATACTTGTAAGACAGATGTTGAGAAATCACAGTTTTAGAATTTTGAAGTCTAAAAGGCATCTTAGACAAACATATTAATCTTTCACACATTTAGATTCAGTCATATTTAGATTAGTAAAGGAACAGAAATCCAGAAAAATAGAAAATATAACCTAGAATTTCTGGCCTTGGTCTAGAGGTTGTGTAGCCTTTATTGCTGGATAGTCTACAGTGCCATGGACAACATAAAGTAAGTAGGAGTGTATTAACAAAGCATACTTGTCAGAAAGGTTTGAGTTTTATCAAACATGACTGTAGACTGACGAATACTTCAATAAATTTTCTCTCTTGCATTTACATATCAGTGAAGATGAGAACTTAGCAGCTCAAAACTGTACTTCTTCAAGATTGTCTCACTTTGAGGGAGCTGTCTCATTAAATTGTTAATGGGAGAGGAAAGATGATGAGTAGAAAAAAAAAATCACTAATGACTTTTTCAACTAACTGGCATAAGCTGCAAATGTACCCCCATAAGCATGTCTTTTTCAAACTGATTGTGAGTTGAGGAATTTTATACAGAGAACATCACAAGGATCAGAAACACATATCATAAACACCATAATACAGGACTGTAATGGATATTTTTATGATAGTTTTAAACATAAACAAGTATAAAACTGCACCTAAGATCTCTGGTTTATCAATGCTTTGACAAGGTGTGCAACTGTTTAGCTCTTCCTATTGGTTCTAGAAAAACAAACATATTTGCTGCTCAAAAATGTTTCAGACCTTTTTGATAGCTGTAGTGGTGTCTCCTTTCTTCACAGAAATTTAAAAATACCAGACATGCAAGCTGTCGCAAGGAAAGCTGAGGAAGTATACCCTTACAGTTTAGAGCTTAAAAGCTATTATAAAAAAAAAAAAAAAAGGCAAAAATTGTCTCATTTTACTGAAAGGCAATTGATGAAGGAGTGACAGAACATGTTTTCAACACATGCTGAGAAAATGTAATGACATAGGACAACTACCAGCACTTTGAAACTGAATCCAGATCTTTGCAGTCTTAGCTATTTTTCATTACAAACTACATTTCTGATCAGTTATCACCACAACAGCTTTAAACATAAACACTCTTTTAACTTCAACTTTGGAAAATGAACATTTAAAAGAAAAAGTCTTTCAACATGATTTTTTTTTACTACACCATAGCATTTCCCTAGAAAATAGTCCAATTTGAGGGAAGTTTCTCTTTCTTCTTAGTTATGGCAATGACTTTATCATAGCAACCCTTTGTTCACTGATTGATTGATTCATTGTAAGCTAACAGTGAATGACTGAATATAGATGAGAAAGCAGTTATGCTCTGGTAAATTGAAATTATAACTGCTATCATTTTAAACAAGGAGACAATAATCAGGATTTTTCCCTGAGATATAAAAGGCACAATATACATATTCTAACTAAGGTATGGGAATTAAAATAATTATTAGCACCAGTTTTCTGCTTTTACAATGAATGAGTAGAATGTATGAGTGTGAGAAAGCTTTCATATTGAACTTTATGCTCTGGATTAATCTTTCTAAATTTAAACAAACTACTCCTAGTGCTATCAGTCATACGGTACTCATGGGTTCTAATGAATTACTGTGCTTTGTATTGTGTAGAAGTATAACACTACAGAAACTTTTTTATGGAGTCCTGATACCTCATTGATTACAGTACTCTGGAGGTCACATTTATTAGACACCACTCAACATAGCCTAGTAAACATAAAAGATGATGGAAAATAGTTCAGCTGCTGGCTTAAAGAATGGGTCTCAAGCCCAGTAAATGTCTCTCATCAGGGTGAGAGGAATTTTTTACACTTTTTTTTTTTTTATCCCAGAAAGAGAAATAAAAACAGAATCACTTTTTGTTTGTTTGTTTGACTTTCTCTACACAAACACTATCAAGTTTCTTCCAATCAAATCTAAAACACTAGTATGCCTTTCCAATTTCAGTTAGAGATTGACAAATACTTTAAATTATTAATTTCCAATGATAGCATTTTAAAAGAACTCTCTTGACAATCTAATTGCCCCTTTTTTGGTCAATTATTGAGTTCAAAACACCTGGAATATTTGTGGAAGGTTAATTTTAAAGTTTTGATAAACATTCAATTTCAAACTTATATTTAAAAAATCTAATAACTCTTCCATATGGGCTAAGAAACAATAATATGGTAATTTAATTTGACCAGTCTTGACTATTCATTATAAAATAAATAGCTGAAGTAAGTACTTAAAAAGCATTTCAGTCATCTGTAGCACATAGCAGTCTTCCATAGAAAGGGAAACAAAGTTATATTCCGATTTTCAATTCCTTATTAATTTCTCTGTGGTAAATAAACACAGAAAAATAAAATTATTTTGGCAATGCAGTATGTAGCTTATTTTTCATACACAAAGTTTTTTATTGTGCAATTTAGCAACTACAAAAAAAGAAAATATGAGAGATGACAGAGAGATATATCACTCTGAAAATGAGAGTATCTTGCTGGTACTGAAGTTTTCTACCAGTATGAGTATACACTTTTCCAGCAAACTAGAAGAGGCAATTTTCTCTCTTGCAACCTCGCAGTAATCCTCATTAAGAAGTAATACAGTTGTTGATCTGCTAAGACAACATGAACTAAAGAAAATGAGCAAATAATGCAACCTGTCTACTAAATTATTAAGATGAATACTTAAATTGATTTTAATGATTAAATGGTAGCAAAGTTTACCAAAACCATGTTTCAATAAAACTGAATCAACACAAAACCAATTCAACACATCTGTTGACATAAATCAAGTGTTATATTGTTTATTTCTGCAGTACACTAAAGTTAATTGGTAGAAATATTTCTGGTTTCAACCCAATTTTAAATACAGAAAGTTATAAGCAGTAAGGTTAGCAGCAATCTTAAGTACCATAATGGTATCTGGAAAACTGATGTCTAAAAGCAGAATTGTTGCATTTCAACAATAAAGTTGCATGTTTTTTTTAATATACAAATTTTTAAAAAGAACATGCCACCTATTACAAGACAAATTAAACTATCTAGAAATTGTCACCACCTCTCAAATTCCTTCCACAGTTTTTCAATTCAAAACCAAAC
Organism: Chloroceryle aenea; assembly: GCA_013399075.1. Lineage (NCBI taxonomy): Eukaryota > Metazoa > Chordata > Aves > Coraciiformes > Cerylidae > Chloroceryle > Chloroceryle aenea. The sequence continues at coordinate 22,526 of VWZY01001531.1, read as the reverse complement.
TTTACAATGCCCCCAGCAGTCAAATGGGTGTGCTCAGAACCAGGCCTTGACAATTATCAGATATGACCTATTCCAAGTCCGGGAAAAAGGTCTAAGCCAGCTATTCCTGCAGAAATCTTTGTACTGCCTGCTTGCCTCTAAATCAGAGAATTATTTAGCTCGTATACCCCATGTACTATGCAAATGGCATTATGATATCAGGTTTCTACCAGTTTGGAAAAAGAAACACTAAGTACAATAATTACAGTCATCCTAGAAGTTCAACTAAGCATGACGTATTAAAGAAATAACTCAAGGCCTAAAAAATGAATGCCAAATCAGCCATCATTAGCTGCTTTATTTATAGGTCTGTTTTTTGTATGGTTCCACAGCAAAAGGGGGAGATGGAGAGGAAAATGTAAGGGGGCATACATGCAGTCAGGACTTTACTTTCCTTGCATATCTACTTATGTGCTTTCAAGGAAAGTGAGCTAGAGGAAAACAATTGATAACAAGGAAAACAGGTGCCATTACTCTAGACTGAGAGCACTGTTAATTACAGGAATTGGTGTGTTTGATCACCAAAATGTCCAAACAGTCCTGGTAGTTCCTACACAATCTAAATGAGCAAAATATGTCACTACATCTCTTCCATAATCCTGGTGTTAAAAGTTCTGGTTTACACTCTAAAAAAATAAGGCAAATATCACTAGCCTGCAAATGACCATGGAAATATAGACTTTAATAATTATTGCTTTTCTAATTTACACAGATAAAATAATTCCAGACTTTACATGACATTTAATTTGATTAGCAATATGTATTTAAAAAAAGTAAGTCCATAATAAAGAAGAAATAAACTTGAATATCATAGTGAAAACTAATTCTGTCATAAACATGACTTAAAATGACATTTTAGCAATGTCATATCATCTATATTACTCTGCTTCCTGCTTTTTAAATTTTTCATGTATTCAGACTTGATCCATATTTCACTATATGCTATATAATGATATTGTGCATTATTTAGTCTTTGATTCAACTGAAGAAATTACAATGTGGAGCTACTTTTTAAAAGGAAAAGGGGAAAAATACCCTTTTTTCTGCTATAAAATAATATTCAGTAAGATAAGAAACCTCAGGAAAACAAAACAAAACAAACAAACAAAAATGAACACCAAACCCAAGTTTAATTTATAGCTTGTACATTCTAACAAGTTGAATAATACTATAGGTAAAAAAAATATCCACTTTGCTTATGTCAGCATTTAAAAATAAAAAAAAAAGCTATTTGCCTCAGCTAAATTTAATATAGCTATCTAGAGTCCTGCTAACAATTCAGCCAGGGGAGTATTACAGTATAGGAAAGCTTCCTGAGGGTTTATCGAGGACATTTCCAGATTATACATATTACTTGGAATCTCCTGCTGCCATAAATTGCAATTATAATTCCTTGATGTAGCTACCTTAATATTAAATCATACATATCTATATAACCTTCAACATTTAGATATTTTATTCATATCAAAAGTCTAACCATTTCAGACATTTCTAATATTTCCCAAAATGTACTAATATTTTCCAAATATTTATGGTTTCACCCCATGTTTCTTCTTAGCCTGAGCCTTTACCTTGGTTTAATACACTTGTGGGCTACTGTTGAACTGCAAAAATAAGGTCAAGTCAGGCATGTTCCTGCCCTGGGGGTGGCAAGCACCAGATTTAACTTTAAAACAGTGATCCTTGTTGCCAGCTCCCAACTAAAAATAGCACAAACCCTTATCCACCAGATTGCCCTGGTGCAGAGCCCTCACGTTGTTGAAGATCATCTGTTTGACTAAGCTCTGAAGCACAAGTATTCGTGGAGTCCCCCTCAGAAGCAGTCACCACCCACACCCTACTAGAGTAGAAGTCAAGACTTTAATTTCTGTAAGCATGATAAATCTGGTCTCAATGCGCAGTGTGAGCAGGTTGATGACTTGCTGAAATCTGACTCCACAACCAGGATAGTTGTACAGTAGGTATGTTTATTCAGCGCTGGACACACGGGGGTGTCACCCCACCATAAAACATGCGCACTTGTCTAGGACAACAGTTTCCCTTTATACTACTAGGTTATACATATTTAACACATGTTGGAAGACGCCTATACATACATATGCATGACCTATCCAAGCTTTGTATTAAAATTAGCTCCCCGCCCTTCTGAGCTTGCGCAGTGCCTTCTGGTGGTGGCCGTTGGGGTCTCACTGATGAAGTAAAGACGCTTCCTCTTCGTCACCTCTAGTGACCCTTGTCTTCAAGCATGCGCAGTCGAGCCCTGGAATCTGGACATACTTCAGATCTGGTTTTAACTGGTTTTGTATCTTCAGTTCTTACTTTTCGCTCATTTTGCACTGTCCATTCTGAGCTCCCTAACCATTGTAATTGCTAGGCTAAGCATAATGTTGCAAACCCCTTATCATTGATGACCTGCTCAGATGGGTGGCACAGCTCCAAGACAAAGTGATGGAGCTCAGGGAAGAAGTGAGTAGATTGAGAAACATCAGGGAGAGTGAGAGGCAAATTGACTATTTCCGCACACTGATCTCTACAGAAATGGAACGAGAGGTAATTCTTAGTGGAGCAGGGGATTCTGTAGCCTCTCATCAGCAAGCCCCCAGCCTTCATGTAGTAACTCACATGAGCAGGGTCAATGGGAACAGGTCCCTGTCAGATTAAACAAATGGAGCAAGCCTGGTCCTTTAAGAAGCACACAACCTATGGTGACCTTGAAGAACAGGTATGGGGTTCTGCAGGAGGATCTGGCTGCAAGGATGAGGGCTCACAAAGGTCAGAAGAGCCACCAAGGCAAACTCACCTCAGGCCAGCCATCAAAACTGTCCCTGAAAAGAGAAATAGAAAGGTCATTGTTGTAGGTGACTCCCTGCTGAGGGGAGTGAAGGGCCCACTTCACAGAGAGGTTTGCTGTCTCCCTGGTGCCCAGGTAAAAGACATCATAGGTAAACTTCCCACTCTTGTGAGTCCTTCAGATTACTACCTGCTCCGGGTCTTTCAGGTGGGAAGTGATGATGTATCAATGAGAGGCTCACAATGAATTAAAAGAGGCTTCAGGGCCTTGGGGCAACAGGTAAAAGGATCAGGAACTCAAGTTGTGTTCTTCTCCATCTCTCTGACACCAGTGATGGATGAGGGAATATATAGGAAGAGCCAACATGTCAATTCATGGTTCTGCCACTGGTGTCATTGACAGGATTTTGGATTTTGCAATCATGGCTTGCTATACAAAGCACGAGAGTTGCGAGCAGCTAATGGGACACACTTGTCCCAGAGGGTGAAAAGGATTCTGGGACAGGAGTTGTCAGGGCTCATTGATAGGGCTTTAAACTAGACTTGAAGGGGGAAGGGGTCAATAATCTCATGCGTGCCTGTGACAAACAGTGGGGCAGCACATCATGAGCAGAGGAATGGAGTTCTAGTAAGGGATCTCAACTAGTTGTCCTGAGGCAAGCCAGAGATAATGCACCAGGACACCCCAAAGGACTCAAGGGGGATTCACACAAGGGTGACACAGCCAGCCCAGCTGAAGTGCCTCTGTGTGAATGCACGAAGCTTGGGCAATAAACAGGAAAGCCATGACATAGTGGCTATTACTGAAATTTGGTGGGATGATTCCCATTACTGGAACACAAGGGTAAATGGATTCAAGCTCTTTAGGAAGGACAGGCAAGGTAAGAGGGGAGGAGGGGAGGAGGTGTTGCCCTCTACATCAGTGACCGGCTAGAACTGATGGAACTCTATATGGGAAAGGATGATGAGCAGGTTGAGAGTGTATGGGTTAAGATTAAAGGAAAGACAGGGGAAGGTGATGTTACAGTAGGGGTCTGCTACAGGCCACCAGCAGAGCCAAGCAGGTGAGGATCTCCATAGACAGATAGAAGTGGTGTCATGTTTACAGGCCCTGGTTCTCATGGGGGATTTTAACTATCCTGACATCTGCTGGAGGGACAACACAGAAAGCCACCAGCAATCCAGGATGTTCCTGAAATGCATAGATGACAACTTCCTCCTCCAAATGGTAGAGGAACCATCAAGAAAAGGTGCTATGCTGGATATTGTTCTCACCAACACGGAAGGGCTGTTGACCATTGTGAAGCTCAGGGATAACCTTGGANACCAGCAGAGCCAAGCAGGTGAGGATCTCCATAGACAGATAGAAGTGGTGTCATGTTTACAGGCCCTGGTTCTCATGGGGGATTTTAACTATCCTGACATCTGCTGGAGGGACAACACAGAAAGCCACCAGCAATCCAGGATGTTCCTGAAATGCATAGATGACAACTTCCTCCTCCAAATGGTAGAGGAACCATCAAGAAAAGGTGCTATGCTGGATATTGTACTCACAGACACGGAAGGGCTGTTGACCATTGTGAAGCTCAGGGATAACCTTGGATGCAGTGACCACAAAGCGATAGAAGTTAAGATCCTCAGGGCATCCAGGAGGACGTATTCCAAGCTTCCAACCCTGGACTTTAGACACGCTGACTTTGATCACTTCAGGGATCTGCTGGCCAAAGTAGCATGCGACAAAGCCCTAGAGGGAAGGGGGCCCTGGACAGCTGGTCTGTATTCAAGGATCACCTTCTCTGTGTCCAGGAGAAGGAAAGAATGCTAGGAGACCTGCCTGGATGAGCAAGGAGCTCCTGAACACACTGTCACACAAAAAGAAACTTTACGGGAGTGGTAGAAAGGACATCTAGAATGGGGAGCATATAAGGAAGTTGCCTGACCAGCAAGAGATCTGGTTAGAAAAGCTAAAGATCATCTGGAATTAAATCTAGCCAGGGAGATCAAGGGAAACAGCAAAAAAATTCTATAGGTATATTAATGGTAAGGAGAAGAGTCGGGAAGGTGGGGGCCCCCTCAGAAAGCAAACTGGTGAACTGGTGATAAGTGATACTGAGAAGCCGATGTTCTCAATGATTTCTTTTCCTGTCTTCACTGGCAAGGGCTCCAGCCACACTCCTTTAGTCACAGAAGATAATGGCAGCAGTTGGAAGAAAGAACTGCCCATTATAAGTAAAGATAATGTTTGTGACCATCTGAAGAACATGAAAGTGCCCAAGTCCATGGGACCAAACAGGATACACCCACAGGTACTGAGGGAACTGGCAGATGAGGTTACTAAACTGCTTTCTATCATATTCCAACAGTCATGGAAGGCTGGTGAAGTCCCCACTGACTGGAAAAGGGGAAACATAAGCCCCATATTCAAAAATGGAAAGAAGGATGAACCAGGGAACTATAG
>VWZY01001531.1:6593-17027 GCA_013399075.1 Chloroceryle aenea | reverse complement strand
TCTGGAGCCTCTATTACAAGAAATATATGGACATGATGGAATGCGTCCAGAGAAGGGCCACAAGGATGATCAGAGGGATGGAGCACTTTTCCTATGAAGACAGACTGAAAGAGTTGGGGTTGTTCAGTCTGGAGAAAAGAAGGCTCTAGGGAGACCTTATTGTGGCTTTCCAGTATCTGAAGGGGGGCTACAGGAAAGCTGGGGAGGGACTTTTTTAAGACGTCAGGTAGTAGTAGGACTAGAGTGAATGGATTAAAACTAGAGATGGCTCAAATCAGATGGGACGTTAGGAAGAATTTCTTCACCATGAGGGTGGCGAGACACTGGAACAGGTTGCCCAGAGAGGTGGTGGAAGACCCATGCCTGGAATTTTTTAAGGCCAGGATGAATGGGGCTCTGTTCAACCTGACCTCGTGGGAGATGTCCCTGCCAGTAGCAGGGGTGTCGGAACTAGATGATCTTTAAGGCCCCTTCTAACCCTGATGATTCTATGATTCATACAAGAGCCTGACCAGCAGTAGAAACACACCAAATATTTGATAGATGTAAGTTTCATGTCAGATATTTCAATGTTCATTTATGCTATTGTTTGACTACTAAGACTTCTGTATTGCAGAATAGGCTAATGACAGCCAACAAGCTGCAATGTCTCCTGTTTCATAGCATAGCACTGTTTTTATACACACTTAGATGTACAAACCTTTTCTTCCTAGGGTCTGGGGTAGAAGTTCACCTAGCCATAAGAGATTTCTTTTTCATATTTTTTCCTTCCTTTACAGTGAAATGTTAAACTTGTTCTCACTGTTTCCTCTCTGTTGTTATTATCGAGGTTAGCAGTTGTCACAGTTTAGCATCAAGGCCTTCTGACCTTTCTAAAGAACACAGAATCAAATGTGATCCTCTTTACACATTATCAAAACCATCCGTAATTCAGAACTTTGCATGGCTTACACATGATGAAACAAATTAAAAACTGTTGTTTAGAGGTTTGTTTTGCCTGTAAGCATATGATTATATTCCAGATTCAAAGAAGAACTTTAATGTTCAATTTCATGTAGATCAAAATTTACAAAGGATTTGCATGGATTCTTAGGATGTAGGACTGCAGAATTTTGCATATTGGGTTCACAGGGTGTCACAGTGTGACTCATCAGCATTACATCAAGACAACAACATTCCTCAATTGCTGCAGCAGCTCTTTAGAAGTGACAGGCTGACTGAGTCATGAAGGCTGATGAAACTATAGCCTACTTGAAGAAGGGACCTAATACTTGAAAGTAACTGGCAGGGTAGAGTTGTTTAAGGTATTTTTGTTACATTTCTGTAGAGAGAATTGTTTGCTTAAATAAGCCAAGGACACTCTTTCTCTTTTTCTCTTTGGGTTTTTTGACAGAAGAGCCCCTACATTGAATCAGGAAGTTAGTTGGAACTCAAACAAAATGCCGTTTTTAACTTTTCTTCCTAGGCTGATAGCTGAACCTAAATGCTATTTTGAACTTAAATTGCCAAATCGTGCAGTACCTTCTATGACAGTGATTCATTGTCTGAAGAGTAACCTACTTTGACCAAAGGCAATACTTTTCTATATTGCAGCATTATCTGACTAAGCTGGATGAGGTATATTTTAATTGCAAAAGCTAGACAGATTAGTTGAACTAAATCTGAACAGAAATAAACTTTGAGAATGGCTTTTTCTTTTCTTAAAACACAGATGAGTGGAGCTATTGTTATGAGGCATTTTTTAAATTTAAACCAGATATGAACCAAAAAGAATTCATCATTGCTACTAAATCCTAACAGTTTTATGGAAACCTGACATCTTACTCCCCCAGTGGAGGGCAAATCTATAAGTGGATTCTTACCATGTCTACATTATGAAGTGAAATAGAGCAATAAATGTGCATCTGTGACCTGAACACCTGGCACTGAGGACCTGACATTGACATAAGCATGCTTAAAATGATTAAAACCTACTTCAGATGATCCTAGACCTGTGGACAAAATGGCCCATAGAATTGGGAGTGCACTAGGCATATTCATGGAACTCATCTGCCAGTTTAGTTTCATATGAGGGGAATCAAGTCCATGGTCTTGAAGTCTTTTTCATTAATTTGCCCAAAGTATGGTCCATGGGGGTATCTGGGATAATTATTTCTCTCAGTCCTAATTTTAATGCCACTGTAGGTGCACCCACTTCTTACTAAGGTCTGCCAAGTGATTTGGTGTTTCAACTGTTCCCTCTGTTCTCCTTCAGCACGTGATCTGTTCATATTTCCACACCACCATCATGGATTCTCACTTCTGAAATATGAAGCATCACAGACCTCAGATGAGATGTAAATATTCAGTAAGGGAGATTTGTACTTAGCTGAAGTAAACTTGAATTCAATTTCCTTTAAGAAATGGAGAATAAGGGAGAATAGCAGCTACATCTTTAATTCTGGCTTCTGTTTTGTAAAACATTGTGGATGGTTAGGGTCCGGCGAATGGAAGATATCGCGATATATGGAAAGACAGGCCCTGTCTCCTGACAGCCTGATAGCCAATAGTGCTCAATGCATGATGTGAGCAGACAGACATGACTTTGTAAATCAGGGCTATAAAACACCATGCCACTCATGAATAAACGCCATTTTCCATCCACCACATTGGCGTCTGCATGCTGATGGACCGCGCGGTCATGTGGTAGTTGATGTGCCGTCCCTGAACCAGGTCGTCACGCCTGATCGCAGGCAACAAACATGGAATTGCTGTTGGCAGCTGGGTCTTGAAAGCACCCATTAGAACCATTAACTTGCTCTTTCCTATCTCCCCACTGATAGACTATGCTGCAAATAAATTTCTGCATACCCATTTCTTTCATGTCTATAGAATTTGGCAGAGGGGATTTAATGCAGCTTCCCTTTTCACTGAAATGTCTTCCTTGTGCTCTCACAGCATCATCTGAGCTCCTCCACTCCTGTGTCACACGCCTTGGAGAGCTGAAGAGATGTAGAAGTAGTGAGGCAAAGACGCAAGTACTGACACAAGTACTGATGCTACTCCTACAGAAAAGAAGGAAATGGGGCCACGGTCTTCTCCTAGACGTAACTCCATGCTGATTGTCCTTTCCCTTTCTTAATGGTCTGTTACCAGTATGAATCATGTACTGCATCAGATATAGCAAAATAAATAGATATGGAGATGAATTCTTTCTCAGGTATGTACTTGATGGCAATGGAGCTGAGAGAAACAGCTTGTTAAATGAGGCAGATATATAGGTAGGTATATATTTAATATTCAGCAGTGTGCTTGTTAAAGCACAAAATTAGCAGCATGGAATAAACTTTGATGACATGCAATTAATTTGCCTACCTGCAGGCAGTTAATGCAATAAATAAACTAATTCAGTTCTTATTAGGACCTTAAACTTACAGAGAGTTTTCAGTTAATTTAATTAATACTTAACAAATAGCCTGTAGTTAGGTAAATCACATCACAGCAAAGCAATACCAAATGGTATTTATTAATCTATTTGCTGATGTGTAGTAAACATATTTAAAATTATAAAATATATATATTATACATAACCATCTCGTGGTTCTGGTTTATCAGAAATTTTGATTCAGCAGCCCTTCCTCGAGTCATTCTTTCTATGATATTTATTCCTGTTGGAAACTTCTTGGTTCTGCTCTTACACCTGGTCACCGCTAGATTTGGTATCAGACATAAAAAGCTAAATCTTTCCAAATTTGTAGCAGATACTATATTATGTTTTATATTACTATTTATTACCATGTCGATGGGAAATTAGTTCTCAATGGCCCAATTGTTTTTTAAGAGTAGGGAGCTTGATTGCCTTCTGGCTTGCATTATTCTCTACTAAGAAGAAAAAAGCCCAACTATTAAAACTTATTTATATCATTCGCTGTTCTTAATATCGTGTTCCTGTAATAAACTAATACTCAGACCAAACATTTCCGTGTTGTGACTGACTATCTCCTGTTTATCTCAGTGACCACAATTTCCTGCAGCAGCTTGCCTAGCAAGACATATTTATGACCCAGAAATCACATTGCTACATATGATGAAAGCTCACAAGAAGAAACAGCTAGTGCCTGCACTATAAAATCTGCTCTAGTTTAAAAAAAATATTTTCTATGTTAGTGGCAACCAAGGAATTAATTTGTTCTACTTAAAGTGAAAGCAAATTCAGCATTTCACCAAGGTTGGTTTTTTTATTTCCTTAACTGATGTACACTTATTTTCACTGAGTTAAGAGGTGGAAAAAAGTGCACATTTGACACAGCATACACGTAGGACTATTAGAAAGAGAGGGAGAAAAAATGAAATATATTTGATTGATTTCCCTCCTTCAGTCTATCCCTCACTGTCAGAACCAGTGGGTTGCATTAAAATGAATCAATAAGGAAATGATGGTCTGGATTTGGGGTCAGTGTATGTAAAGTAGAAAGCAACACCAATGTACAGAAAATTAAGTTTGGGGACACTATGTAATATGTTCAGATCAATGTCCATGGGCTGAATATTTAAATAGGGAAATAGGTGAAATCCTTCTGAATCTATTATTAATATCTGTCACTAGACACCACCAAAGTTCTACAGATTTCCAGCAGAAACACTCCTGTCAGTTGAAGTGAGAAACTTCGTGATCTTATACACTACTTATTTTTAATATGACTACCAGAATCAATCCTTTAAAAATTCTTCATTTCTAAATATATTGTGGAATTAAAGAAAGAGTGTCCAGTCTGTATATAATGTGCATATATATGCATAAGCATGTGCATTTAGACCTCTATAGGAATTCAGGGATTGAGACACTTGACAGGGAACACTGGGAACACAATTCAGGAATGTACTGTGTCGTAGTTAAGAAAAAATGCACACAAGTGTGCACATGCATTCCTGTCTCTGCAGTGAGCACACACTTTTTGTTGAATGGTGTTTTACCAGATGTCTTACGATTTACTTCAATCATCACAGGATTATTTGGATCCATGTAAACTGTTATTGAACTTAATTTTATAGTTACATGTATGCATACAGTTGTAGGTGTGTTACACCATAATTATAATCATAGAATCATAGAACAGCCTAGGTTGGAAGGGGACCTTAGAGATCATCTAATCCAACCCCCCTGTCATGGTTAGGGGCACCTCTCAACTAGATCAGGGTACACAAGGCTCTGTCCAACTTGGCCTTGAACACCTTCAGGGAGGGGGCAGCCACAACGTCTCTGGGCAATTTATTCCAATGTCTTTCCACCCTCATTCTGAAGAATTTCTTTCTAAGATCTAATCTAAATCTATTCTCCTTCAATTTAAACCCATTTCCCCTTGTCCTATCAGTCAATGCTCTTGTAAAAAGTCCCTCCCCAGCCTTCCTGTAGGTTTCTTTCAGGTACTGGAAGGCAGCTATTAGGTCACCCTGGAGTCTTTTTAAGACTGAACAATCCCAGCTCCCGCAGCCTGTCCTCGTAGTAAAGGTGCTCCAGCCCCTGTATCATCTTTGTGGCCCTCCTCTGAACGTGCTCCAACAGATCTATGTCCCACTTATGGTGGGGACACCAGAACTGGATGCAGTATTCAAGGTGGGGGGTCACAAGGGCAGAGTAAATGGGGAGAAACACCTCTCTTGACCTGCTGGCTACGCTTCTCTTGATAAATCCCAGGATGCCATTGGCCTTCTGGGCTGCATGAGCGCACTGATGGCTCATGTTGAACTTCTCATCTATCAACACCCTCAAATCCCTCTCTTCAGTGCTACTCTCAACCCACTCTGTGCCGTCTGTGTCTAGGATTGGCCCAACCCAGGTGAAGGACCTTCCATTTTGACTTGTTGAAGATCATGCAGTTTGCACTGGTGCATTTCTCAAGTCTATCAAGGTCCCTCTGGATGGCATCCCTTCCCTCAAGTGAGTCCACCTCACCACACAGCTTGGTGTCGTCTGCAAACTTACTGAGGGTGCACTCAATGCCGTCGTCCGTGTTGCTGACAAAGATGTTGAACAGCACTGGACACAGAACAGAGGCCTGAGGAACACCGATTGTCACTGGCCTCCTTGTGGACATGGAGCCATTGACCACAACTCTTTGAGTGCGACCATCCAGACAGTTCTTTATCCACCAACTGGTCCATCTGTCAAAACTATGTCTCTCCATTTTAGAGACAAGGATGTCATGTGAGACAGTGTCAAATGCCTTGCACAAGTCCAGGAAAATGACATCTATTGCTTTTCCCATGTCAGTCAGCACTGTAGCTTTGTCATAGAAGGCCACTAGATTAGTCTGGCATGACTTGCCCCTGGTGAAGCCATGTTGGTTGTCACCAACCACTTGATTATTTTTTATGTGCCCTAGTACAGCTAACAGAAGAATTTGTTCCATGATGTTTCCTGGCACAGAGGTAAGGCTGACTGGTCTGTAGTTTACCAGGTTGTCTTTGGTTCCTTTATTAAAGATTGGGGTTATGTTCCCCCTTTTCCAGTCTGTGGGAACCTCATCAGACTGCCAGGACCTCTCAAATACAATAGCTAGTGGCTTAGCAACTTCAGCCGCCAGTTCCTTCCGGACCTGTGGATGTATCTCATCAGGTCCCATGGACTTGTGCACCTTCAGGTTCTCTAGGTGTTCCTGGACCTGATCTGCTCCTGCCCTGGGTGGTTCTTCGCTCTCCCAGTCCCAGCCAAGTCCCTCTGTGATTTGGGTGATATGGTTTGAGTGGTCACCAGTGAAGACTGAGGCAAAAAAACTGTTGAATACTTCAGCCTTCTCCACATCCTCAGTCACCAGGTCACCAGTATCCTTCCGGAGAGGACCCACATTCTCTCTCATTTTTCTTTTTTTCTCTTACATATCGTATTCTGTTATTTCTAATATCGCTGGCCAGGTTTGACTCTATCAGGGCCTTAGCTTTTCTAACCTGGTCTCTGATTACACAAGCAACTTCCTTGTAATCATCCCCGGTTACCAGTCCCTGCTTTCATGGTTTGTGCGTTCCCCTTTAATATTTGCTTTTTACCAGGAGTTCTCTGTTTATCCATATAGGTCTCCTGGTGGTTTTTCCTACTTTCTTCCTTTTAGGGTTGCAATGCCTTCAAGCTTGGAGGAGATGATCCTTGAAAGTCAACCAGCTTTCTTGGGCTCCCAGTCCCTCCAGACCTATTTTCTAATAAGACCTATTTCTAATAAGACCTATTTTCTGAGATTTTCTTGTCAAAATATGGTGTTTATAGTAGAGGCTTAGGCAGCTGCATTGTAGTTGTTCAACCAAATAGGATTGCTTCACAGTGAAGACAGATTCTTTTTTTCCCTCCAGCTTTGTCTCTCGAAGTGTTGAAGTATATTTTTTTCTGTAGTTTTCATCAAGCATGATAGGAGCAAGACAGGATAAACCTATGGGATAAAAAAGCCTACACCAATCTCCAGTACTAGTGTGATGAAAGAGTCCCTTGTTAATAGTATGATGAGTGTTCAAGACAGATCTGCTTAAATGCTATGATTTATCTTTTGCTATTACTTATTCATTGTCTTCAAAGATTTCTGCAAAGGAATATCCAGAAAAATATGACTTTAAGGAGGCAGTTGACAAATTGTGGTGGCGGACATTGAGATGCTATGCAGCCCTTTGTTCAGTGTATTCCTGGCCAGTAGAGCCACAGCAACAATCTAGCAGGAACATCTCTGTCATTTTGCACAGACCTAGGATGGGAGCAAAAGAAGGAAAGGCTGAGAGTTCCACCCTGTCACTCTTCTACAATGTTTCTAGTGCCTCTGCCTCTCTCCTATGCAAGACTCCAATCCGAAACCATCATTATTGTGTAGTATCTTTACTGAGGACAAAATGCAACACAGATGAGCAATAGAGTTCTGTAGATATTTTAATGAGAGGTATATTTCCTCCAGCAGAAAAAAAATAAATTACTATATTCTTTTGACCAAGTGTATAAAACATGCTTATGCAACAAAACAACTTCTAGACCATCTATTGGTTTATTTGTATTCTCACTTTAGGCAGTGGAAAAATTTCAGTCCATTTTTGGTATCTTTGGTTTTGATAATCCAGTTTTTAGTCATGTTAATAAAGCCATATAATTCTGTTCCTCTTTTACACATGACTACCCATATCCTTTTACCCATTCTTTATACATAATGTAACATACCAGGTATATAAACAGAAAATACTTGTTGTCCTGCTTAAGAAATAGAGACAATATCAGCATGAAAACATAACTGTTATGTTAGTATCTTTAGTGGTAGACTTGTGTATTTATTTACTTGCTAATTTTATCTGCTGGAATTTCTGTTAGGAAATTAGACATAGGGCTGCATGGTACATATGAGCTTTAAAAAACACAGTATCTTTTTGGTAGTGAAGTTGCTAAACAATTAGAATGGCCTACGCTATATTTTTTCAAATCAAAAAAGACTTTAGACTGTGCATCCATTCTCTGTAATTAAAACATTCATTCATTGTGACATCCATTCTCTGTCCAGTTATCATGGCAATGTGAAAAATTGGATAGTGACTCCTCATTCACTTTTCCTCTTTTCTCCAGGGAAAAAATAGTTGAATCCCACAATCTCATCAATGCTGTCAATAAATAGGTAAACGGGGGGAAAAAAAAAAGCATGTTTTCTATATATGTGAATCCAATTTTGAACTCCCTTCACAAGTCTGCTTCTGCAAATCTTTAAACATTTTATTGCATTCATTTATTCTAAACTTCATCCTCAAATGTTACAATCCAATTCTGCCTTCAGTTTTAAAAGGTTCCCTTCTGACATGAGCAATAGAAGTTGGATGTGGGTCAAAGATTAAAGAGAGACAAAGGCTTCCTGTGAAAACAAGGATATGGCAAATGTAAGAAGAACCATATTGAATTTGTGGGCAATTTAAGCTGGTCTTAGTTCATAACATTTTGTACTAAATAGACAAGTAGGCATCTTAGACACTCTCACATCATGAAGAACTTGCAAGATCAGCAAACATTGATAATTAGTTTCCATTTTCTTTTTCTGACTTTTGGGCACTACTCCTAATGTCTGAGCTTCTAATTATTTGCAACAGAGGAAATTCAGTGCTTCAGGTGGCTGAGGTTTGGATAACAGTATTATATTTTGAAATACAATTGTTTAAAGAAAAATAACCATGATTAGGTTGACCAAATGTTTACATTGTTAGAGCTACTCTGATGAAAAAAATTGTTTCTTTGTTCTACAAGATATGATGAGAATGAAGTCAAGGCCATATACAAGATTTGATACACATAAGGGAGATGCCATGCCTTAATTCATTAAACAGTTTATCCAGAACAGTTGATCCAGAACTGTGTGGTATGGGATATTTCCTGAACTATTTTGACTATCTCAGTTTAAAGATGTGATGCAAAGTTCTAACCAAGAACCACAGTACAATTTTTAACAGTAGTTTATGTTACTAAATGGAACTCATTTACATTGGAAGTACAGTTAATTATGTGAAATATACTTGAAATATGTATATATGCCTAAGAACTAGTTTAAAGAGACATCAGTTCTAAAATATCTTTAATGAAGATGTGTTTTTCCTTCCTAATATAAAAGGATTAAAAATAAATCCTAAAAAGGGATGTGTACATGTATGGTGGGTTGAGAGTTTCCTGCCTGAAGAATTTAAATCCCTGAAAGGACTGAAAGCTCTATTTTAAGCATTCTGAAACATACTGTTTTACTGCTTTTCTCATGCTAGCTACTTCTCATCTGAAACAGAATTTAAAGGAAAACACCAGAAAAACTTAATTTTAAATGATATCATAGGTATGCTAACAATTCTCGCAATATATAAATTAAAAATGGATTTGTTGTAAAGAAACCTTCTAAACAAAACATTTTAGCCAAACTTTTTTAATATTTTGCATTTTGCAATCCTAAGATGACTGACACTATGCCCAGGTTGTGACAGTACTTCACGTGGTGCTTGCAGTCTAGAACTTCAGACTTTCAACCCTGTATCCCACATATACAGGGTCTTAAGAGTTTGAAAGTCATGCTGACTGATAGATCAAATATAGGTGCCTGTGCTAATTGCTGTGCATACCCGTAAAAGCCTTCTATTTAAATGGATAGCAGCCAGAAGAGGTCAAATCATATTCTGTAACTGAACTCTGATACAAATATATTTTAAAAGTAAATTAGGAATACATTGCAATTCTTCTGTCTCACTTCTCCACACCCTTCACTTGATTGGAACACAGGATTATATGTAAAGAGAAGAGATCACCATCAAGAAATAAGAAGTTTGTTAGAATGGTCTTGGGAAGTCTTATTTTTCCTTGTTTATTCATGCAACCTTGTTGATTTTGGTAAATTCTGTTGACAGAGTAAGATACATTAATTCATATAAATAAATGAAGAAAATTTGGTCAAAAAATATCCTTGATTTTTTTTGTTT
>VWZY01001530.1:488942-513467 GCA_013399075.1 Chloroceryle aenea | reverse complement strand
GCGCGGCTGAGAAGGGCCCGAGCTGCCGCCCTCTTCCCCCAGCCCGGCAACGATTCCGGGGAGAGCGAAGGGCCTGGCCGGAGAGAACGCGGCGTATGCTGGGGTGAGTGTCTGAGGGAGCTAGTGCGGCTGTTCCTCCCCTGTCCCGGAGATGCCGCTTTCTACGGGAAGATTTCACTTTTCTGTCTTCCCTTTTTATTTTTTTTTTTTTNGACACGGGGGAGGGAAGCTTTTCCACCCGCAATGACTGTCCTAAAGCACAGATGTCTAGGAACTACTCAGAACACATGCTTTAGATTCATAGTGGCAGAAACATCCAGGAACCTCCACACCATGCCTCAGTGCTGACCCGGGGAGACCAGAGTGAGGAATGCGTTGCTATCAGCAACCCCTCTGGTCACCGAGGGTTTTGCAGCAGTTTAAAACGGACTGATAACTATGTGCTTGTATCTTAATGTTTTGGTTTGTTGTTTTTTTTTTCCATCTGAAAGTGTAGTCACTTTCAGGAGGATTGTGTCCAAAACGGCTCAGATGAGAAGGGTATCACTAGTTCATGAGCTGCAGAGGAAGTGTATTTAACTGTACAGATATTACTCTAACCTTCTGCCTCAGCTGTTTTTAGTTTGGCTAAATGCAGGGATTTTCAGGTAGGCAAATAGTATGAGCTGTGCCGATTTGTCTGTAAACTTTTGCCTGTTAGAGAAGCCTTACAAAAACACTCTAAGTAATAACTGATTGCTGCTGTCACTATTCCTGTGCATTCTGATTTCCAGTTAACCCCTTACTTTTAGAAATCTGCATGTATTAGGACAGTGGGAAAATGCTGGGCTTCACTGCAACCAGCATGAACTGAACATGTGCCTCCTACTTGTGCTGTAAAGGACATGCAGTTAATTACTTGTTTCAGCAGAACTCAAGGATTGTTTCTATTTAAGGTGGTGTTGTTTTGGTTTGTGATTTTTTTTTTGCTGTTACAGGATCAGAGACATGGAGAAAATTGGCTACTGTAGCAAACCTACTTGCAAGAAATTTTCTTAAGTTGAACATCAGGCATGCAGAAACTTCCTTCCAGCTATTTAAGATGATGAATCAGTGATATGAGTGGGGTGTTGGTTTTGTATTTTGTGGTAACATACCAACACTGGGCGCTGCCTTAAGGGAGGAACAAAGCACAGAAACTTTTACTGCCAGCTGGTATCTTGCAATGTCTGGTGATTTTTACCTGTAGCTAACAACATTCTAGTATTTATTGGTCCTTTTATAGGTGTATAGCTTAATCTCAGGTTACTTAAATACTTAACTATTTACACAGCTGATGTAAGTAGAGTATAACAGGCATTGAGTTACATGTGTTGAAGTGTGCATGGACCATGCAGTTATCTATAAGCAGGTTTCTTTTATTGTGTTTGTTTCTTGAATGCAGGCAATAAAATGGAACTGAAATGGACTTTGATTTTTCTTTGTACTACAGCAGGAAATGATAGTAATCTGTCACAATGACCAAATAATATTTTTCTGTTCTCTCTCAGGTCATTCTGCTGACTTATGCCAGACTGGCTGTTAGTTTTGAAACACATGCACGCGCATAAGTAAGCTGAAGGATAATACTGAAGTTATATAGACTTTGAGAAGGTAAGAGGTTATAATTCTGCCATTGTGATGCCCTTTTGCTCTGGTTTTCCTATAAAAGCAATAATTTAAAAAACTGTAATATTTAGCCATTGAGGAGTCTAATGACACCAGTGGGAACTGCTGTTGCTGTTACAGGTATAGGGCTAAAATATAAAAGCAGAGAATAAATCTCTCAGTGCCTAGCCTGTGATTTAAGGTGTTTGTTTCAACAAATCAGTTTTCAGTGAGTTTGTATTTTTCCCAACCAAAAATTGCTGCATAGTTTCTAGGGAGAAGTGTAAAAGACAGAAATAACTTGTCAGTTTGTATTTAAGTAAGTCTGAGTCATTCTTGTTTTGTGTTTTATCTCCCAGGCTCTGAACCATGGACAGCCTCCATGCAGCAAATACCACTTTTGCGCTCAACCTCTTAAGAAAGCTGTGTGACAACAAAATCGGGCAGAATATTTTCTTTTCTCCTTTTAGTATTTCTTCTGCTTTGTCTATGATTTTGCTGGGCTCAAAAGGTAACACTGAAGTCCAAATAGCAAAGGTATGTTAAAATAAATGTAATATATTGAATTTGATTGGACCATATGAACAACAAATCTGTATTATAGTCTGTGACCTCCACTCAAACTGAATTATTGTAGCCATTCTGGTCTTGGAGAGCAGAGATCTTCCTTTGGTATGCATGGAAGCCTTACCTGTTTTTATCATTTCAATAGGGGGAACTTTCTTTGGTCTGAAATTGTTTCCTTTTTTTGTTGTTGTGTTTCTTGTTTTTTTGTTGTGTTCTGTTTTTGTTTTTCCTAATTTGTTGAGACAGGTCTTCCTTCAATTATATTTGTAAAAGGTACTTTGGTTTTGGTTTTTTGTTTTTTTTTTAGGTTTGATAAATCTCTAGCTAACTTAAATATTTACTGTCATCTTTGGGATCAACATCAAACTATACCTATTCTGAAAATGTAGCCAAGCACGTGAAAAATCCACCCTGTATATCAAAATGGTAGTTGCATTGAGCTGGTTTAGTCTTCTGTTTTACTTAAACTTGCTCAGGTGGCTAATGCTACTTGGCATATTTTTTACATAAGCAGTTGACAGTATTAAATGCATAATTGGTCATTTTTTTAATGATATTTGCATCTTGCACAGTGTGGAAGATGAGTATAAGCACACGGTATGTTTTCATTTCAACCTATAAAAGTGTCTCCAAAATTGTATTATATTATAGCCATATTTGGAGATTCAAAAGCTGTCTGGACAAAGTCCTGGGCTACCAGATGTAGATGGCTTTGCTTGAGCAGGGGGGTTGTACCAGATAAGTTCCAGAGGTCCCTTCCAACCTCAACCGTTTTGTGATCCTATGATACTTGGCTTGTGTGAAGGAAACTCATACTGTTGGCTCTTCTGCTACCTAATTTATTAATTGTAAAACAACATCTGGGTGGGTGCACTGTATGTGAATTGCAGGATAAGATGCCTATGGCAGGTGTAATGAAAAATCCTTTGGCTTCAAGTCGCAGTTCTTATGGTCAAAACTCATTTGAAAACAAACAGATGTGCTGAAGCAACTGTGTTTAGAGAAGGCCTGGTCTTGGCTGAGGATGTCTGTTTTTCTACAGGTGCTTTGTCTGAATAATGCTAAGGATGCTCACAATGAGTATCAATCACTTCTCTCCGAAGTTAACGATCCAAGCACCAAATACATACTGAGAACTGCAAACAGACTTTATGGAGAAAAGACCTTGGAGTTTTTCTCAGTAAGTAACCATTAAATTTGTGACATTTATTAGTATAATGCACTTGCTACCTACTTCCTTTGGAGGCCAAAGGCAGGTTTTGGGGTTTACTTTCCAAATTTTCTAGGCTGAGACCTATCAATGCAATAGATTATTCCAGAATTTGCTATCTGAACTTGGTGGAGAAGCTCCTTTTAGATAATCTGTGATCTGAATACATAGCTGATGCAAAGCACTGTAAAATCCACCAGGCTCTTCAGGGTTCCATGATCCTTTTGTATTTTTGGACTGTGGGACAAATGGTTGATGTATCTCATTTCTCTTGATGGTGTATAAATATGATGAAAAAGCAGCATTATTGCTCTTCAACATGGGCTGTATTTTGTGCTTTTCTCTGTTATGTAAGTCATCCAGAGGGGAATACATGTCTTTTTTGATTTTCCTCATCAGGACTTTAGGAGGTGCTTTTAGTTAGTGTTTTTTTTATGGTGTTTGTGGTGGTGTCATGTTTTTTGGTGGGTTTTGTTGTTTTTTTCTTCCCTGGAAGTGATTCACAGTGATTCTTTTTATGAAGAATGCTTGTCCAGTAGATAAAAATTACATGGATTTTACTCTAAAACTTTTCTTCTGTAATTACATGGATTTTACTCTAAAACTTTTCTTCTGTGTAATACAGAACTACTATATTAAATCAGAGAGGTGTAATTTTTCTTTACTTTCCAAGAAAAAATTCAGTCTACCCTCTGAACTATTTTTCTATTATTCTGGGAGGTTTAACAATCAAATTTAAGTAGAGAGAAGCTCTACTAAAATAATGTGTTCTCTCACTGAAGAAAAAACAAACAAACAAACAAAAAAAACCCAAAACACAAAACCAAAAACCCCAAACCCCAAAACAAACCACCAAAACCCCCACAAACCACAAAAAAAAACCCTCCAAAAACTAGCCATGTGATTTCTCAAATTATGTGGAACTTCATAGCATAGTAAACAAGCCGTTTGACTTAACACAGGCCGGACAATCCCTCGTTCAGATAGGTTGTATAAAACCTAATAGGAGTGTGTCAGTCAAAACTCTGATGGCTCTATATGAAGCTGGGGGAAGAAAGTGGGCAGCCTTTCTCGGTGTATTTAAGAATCATCTGCATGAATGGCTGAATAAGAGTAAAATACAATGCTGAAAAGTCTTTCTGAATGTCTATGTTAGTCATTTATAGAGTCGAGTCAGAAACTCTATCATGCTGGACTCGAACAGACTGACTTCATGCATGCATGGGAGGATTCCAGGAAACAAATTAATGGCTGGGTAGAGGGAATGACTGAAGGTGAGTGTTTTGCAAAATGCCCTGTTGCGTTCAATGGCAGCTAGGCTTGGACAAACAGCTATTTCAAGATACAATATTGTGAATTAGAAAAACCCATTGAGCTCTTGCTGTTTGGTACATAATTCTTTTACCTATCTGCAGGCCTATAATTGCAGAGTAGATAATGTATTAGATACATGTCAAGTTGTTAAATGGGGTGTGTATGTGTGTGTTTGTTTTTCTATGCATCATAAAGGTAAAATTCAGAACCTGTTGGTGAAGGGGATTCTTGATTCAAAGACCAGACTTGTGTTGGTGAATGCCATCTATTTCAAAGGCAACTGGGAGAAACAGTTTGACAAAGGAAAAACAGTAGAACTGCCATTTCAAATTAACAAGGTATGGATGTGCTAAAATGCTGTCTCTTTTTTCTTGAACCAGTGCAAACATAGAACCGGGTTTTAAGATGCAACACCAACAGCATGTAGTGCTGATGAATAATTTGCCTTCTGACTTGTGATAAAAGTATTGTGTTGTACTACCACACATGGAAGATTTTACATCAGTGTCCTACAGAGATGTCAGAGAAAGCCCAAGCTTACAGATTTGTGTAGAGCTCTTCCCCTCCTAAGGAAGGCGCTATGGCGAGCTCATGACCTACATCTTAATATTCTGGGAATAAGGCTCAGCCTAGCTCTGGGATTACTTTAGTATATTTCACAGTATATTTCATTTTATTTTTTAGTATTAGTCTTTGTGATCCAGATAAGTACTGGAGAAAGATGCAAAGTTGGAGAATGCTGTCTGGGCTTACCTGAGGAACTTACTTTTAGATATGCAAACAACTGCAGATCTCTATCCTTGTAAAACTAAATGGCTTTCATCCTAATGACTAGCACTACTGAGGAGCTGCAGAAGTGGGTGAACAGGCTCAAATGATCAATTGGAAACCCTGGGTGTAACCTGAAGTTTTAAGTCAGTTATTTTACAATCTGTCTAGTAGCAAAGAGTTACTTGAACATCCCAGGAGTCTTTCCAGCATCCTGTGACGTTGCTTCTGACGCGCTTCTGACCTTTTTGACCTTTTTGCTTATCCATCCTTTTCATGTGTCATTGCTGCTGCAAAACAACTTCTGCCATATTCTCTGTGGCCATTGTTTCAATGGGCTTTACTTCAAACCCAGAACTATTTGCATGGTTATTTCGTGAAGGTAAGGGATAAAACAATGAGACTCTTAACTAGAAAGGAGGAAAATAATGATGTGAACAATGGTAGCTGATGCTCCCATGTGAGAATGGAAAGAGATGGCAAAGAATGAAATTGAGAAGAAAAATCTCTCCCCTCCTTACTATCCATGTGACTTCTAAGAATTTAAAATATTGCTCTTATCTTCTTAGTATTTTTATATAATTCCTCTTTGGTATAAGCACTTGGAGCCACATGGACTGAATATGAAAATACCTGTATTCAAGTTATGTCATAAGCATTCAAAGCAAGGAACGCAGGTCCTGCTTCTTACCTGCTCTGTTTAGTGCTCGTCACTAGTTCTTAAGTGAGCAAATGTGTCCTTGCCCCTTTGTCTTAAAGGAAACCTCATGGACCCTTCCATATGAGTAATTAAAAATTACATTTCAGGGATCTTTGCTTTTTACCCCTTATTTTACAGAAGACAGTGGTGAGTGCTGTGCTCTGCTAGGTGTTTAGTTTTCTTCAATCAAAATCTAAAATGCCCTGAGAAACTGGATGTTTGCTTCATATTTGGAGACCAGCATACTAATGCAGTACTAACTGTTGGTATCTATTTTTTTAGAAAGAGACAAAACCTGTGCAGATGATGTTCAAGAAGGATAGATTTAACATGACCTATATTGGGGACTTCCAGACCAAAATCCTTGAGCTCCCTTATGTTGGTAATGAACTCAGTATGATCATCCTGCTCCCTGATGAAATTCAGGATGGATCTACTGGCTTGGAATGCGTAAGTTGTAGAGCTAAATGCAAACATAGCCATTATTCTTCCAAAGTTTGATACTGCATTTAGACCTGCAGTTCATTTCCAAAGCTGTTATGTCACTGGTGCTCAGCACCAGCTGAAGTGTCCCACAGCTGCCTGCCTCCAAAGTGATTGACATGTCTTGTATCACCGATGGTCAAGCTGTGTGCTCTCCCTTAGCCAGAGGCTTGGGAACATGATGTGACTCTCCTCGGGAGCAGAGGTTATCAGTGGTTATGGTGAGCATCATATATGGGGAGAGGGGACTTGGGGGAACTCTGAGTAACTCCTACAGCTAGTCCCATAGACTGTTCTGGACAGCTGACCAATTGTCTCTGGCCTGTCATGTGGAAACAGGCTCACAGCATTTCTTTCTGTTGAGGAGATACAAGTTTTGGCTTTTCATGCTCTGGATAAGGAGATACTAATAAAGGGCAGTGTGGGTGCAAAGGGTGTTTGGAGCAGACTACTTTTGTCAGCCTGTCAACTTGCTGCAGGAGGATCTTTGATTAAGAGACAGAAGAACTTGGTTCAGTTTCTTTGGGACTTTGTCATCAGTTCTTCTGTGCCTTTGCTTCCCCTATGTAACAATGTGAAAGAAACCATAATCTAACATGTTTTATAAAAGTAAACTGTGGAAGGGACTGATCCTTGTTGTATCTACCAAAAAACATATGGGATTGATCTCAGCTGGGACTGTAGTCTCTAGTGAGAAGTGTAACTTGCACATTGGGATTGACACACTCTAAACCCTGGAAGAAAGATGCATATTGATGTAAACAAACACAGTAATCATTAGTTTTGGCTGTGTAAAACTGACTGTCCCGATTTAATTACAGAAATTTTGGTATTTTCTTTAGCTGGAAAGAGAACTCACATATGAGAAGCTGATAGATTGGCTCAATCCTGAAATGATGGACTGTACAGAGGTGAAGGTATCTTTACCCAGATTTAAACTGGAAGATGGCTATGATCTGAAACCTCCACTGAGCAGCATGGGAATGCCTGATGCATTTGACTTAAGGAAGGCAGAATTCTCAGGAATGTCACCTGGCAATGACCTGGTACTCTCTGAAGTGGTCCACAAGTCCTTTGTGGAAGTCAATGAAGAAGGCACTGAAGCAGCAGCTGCCACAGCAGGTGTGATGATGCTGCGCTGTGCAATGATTGTTCCAGAATTCACTGCAGATCATCCCTTCCTCTTCTTCATCAGGCACAACAAAACTTCCAGCATTTTGTTCTGTGGCAGATTTTGCTCTCCCTAAAAAGGAGATCTCCAAGTGTAAGAGTCACTGTTATGCAGTAACTTCCTGTTTCCTCAGAATAGGCCTGCTCTTTTTTCACTAATTGTCTTCTGCCTGAATTCACTTCTCTGGTCTTCACCTTAGGCTTGGATAGAGTAACAGAGGTACTCAGACATACACAGCAACTGCCATTTAAAACAACTCATGCCTTGTGCACCTGAGTGTAGAGGTCTCTAGCTTCTTGCTGACATAAGAAGTGTCACTTGCTCAGTGCACTCTCATCTCCCCTTGCAGTTCCTACTCCAGTTGAACTTTTTGTGATCACCAGTTCGGTGGCAGCATCTTGCAGAAAAGGAAGAAACTAATTTAATCTCCAAAAGAGGCTAGAGAAGCTACTCCCCTCCACCCCCCTCCCCGTTTTTGTTTTTTTTTTTTTCTTCTTACAGACTCATCCATTTAATGTCTTTATACATTCCCTAGAGATGAAAAGAGTCTCTAGCAGCCTCTTCCAAGTGTTGCTAAGCTTCCTGATGCGACAGGCTTTTTGGATAACTGGACAAGCATTTAAGCAAGAACGGGAATAAAAGTAGGTTTTTGCACTGGATGTCCTTAGAGGGTTCTCATGGGGTGAGAAGCTTTGTTTTCTCACTCTAGGATGCCTGAATGAATTACCTATCACCTAGTTCAAGTCCTGTAACAAAGAATGCAATGAAAAAGCATATGCCGTCTATGATAATATTGGAGTGATAAAGCTTTGTTTCCTATTACCTGGTTTTGCTATCCATAGTTTCTTAAACACTTTAATTCAATAATATGAAGATAGTTTTCCTAATACAGTGATTTGCTTTTTGTTTCTGTACCTGAAATAATAAAAGAACTGTCAGTGCTGTGGGACACTTTCATTTTTGCTTAATTTGTTTTTTCTAACTTTAAATGTTTAAAAAGAAAAAAAATCTGTCGCATAAAGAAAACAATTATTTCTTGATAGAATACAACCACCTTGTACGTAGGTTGTTTGGAATTTAGTGTTAAAGAGGACTTTACACAGGTGAATGCTGTAAGCCGGTGGTGCTTAGTTGGGTGCGCTCGTCCAAGGGCGGGCTTATCCGCCACCTCCCGCCCCCTGGGCCTGCCCTGCCCGGCGCCTTCTGCCCCGCACTCTCGCAGAGCTGCTTCACGTCTGTCCGCGTCGGGCCGGGAAGGTAGGCGGGGCAGTGGCCTTGGGCTGTGCGGAGCTCCGCGGGGCGGGAGGGGGTCAGGACAGTCTGTCCCCGGCCCCGGATGCTTTCTGCGGGAACCGGGCGATGACGGATGTAAAGCGTTAACTTTTGTTAAAGCGGGGATTTTTCCGTGCCTCGCCCCGTGCCTACCCCCACCACAGCACGGGGCGGCGGTGCGTCCCGGGCAGCCTTGGGGTCGGGGCTGCAGCGCGGCCAGTTTCGGCGAGACGCTTGCACAGTGGGGTGGTGTAAGCAAACGAAAGTAAAAGTGCGGCTTACGCGTTGCGTTTGCATTTTTTGTTCCGGGTTTGCTTGGTTTTTTAGCACAGATCTTAACAAAGGAATATCGCAGAGATTCAAGGTGTGTATCTGTCTGTCAGTAGAAACGCTATGCTGGAAGTACCCAAAGCCTAGTGCAAACTCTGCCATGCAGTTGGGTCTGGGCAGTAGTTTTTGGGCTGCTGCCCTGGTTGCTGGGGTCAGATGCAGAAATGACAGCATCTCAGAACTCCTTGAGACAAGCCAGTAACAGCCAAATCCAAAAGTCCTGCTGCAAGCACGCCAAAAGAAGTGGAAATCTGAGTTGCGTGTGCAGGAAGATTTTACAGCATCGTCATGCTGCTATCGGATCTTTGGGTAGGATTTTGCTCCTGACCCAGCCCTCACACCTTTCACCTGGCTCCAGTGGCCTAGAGAGCATTTCACCAAGATTAATCACTGCTCCACCCTGAATCACTGTCAGCCCTGAAGCTTTTGTTCTTTGTGTCACTTCTGCCTTCAGTAGCTGGTGTGTCACCTTCAGCTAACACCACCCCAGGCTCAGCTCTGCTGGGACTCGCGCGGGTGCATTGGTAGCTGGGTGCAGTGTGCTGGTAGCTTGCTTGCTCTTGTCAAAGCAGCCCGGTGAAGAGAGTGGTGCTTTAGACTGCTGAAGGTAAGTGTACACCCAATCCTTTGGTAGGACTGACACCTTTCTGTGGCATGGTTTGCGCCCTGAAGAAGATGGCAGCTTGATGAAAGGGATCTAAATCTCCCTAAGCAGTTAGTGACAATGTCCAGTGTGGAGGGTCTGGGTAGAAAAGTGGGGACAAAGCTGTGTGAGTGAGCGCTCTGGGGTGTACTGGGTCTTTGGGACTAAGGGACTTCAACTTGCAATCCTGCCAGCACACGTACATCCAATTTCAAGTTAGAAGGCAAGGAATTCTTTAAAATAATGTCTTTGAAGTTAGTGTGATAGGGAAGGTTGAGATATGCAATTCATGTGGAAAAAAAGTTACGCTTTTTCAATGTTACTTGATTGTTTTTGGAAAGAGATGCTGTGAGAAATTCTTGCTGTTCCTCTTCCTAGCTGCAAAGAGATTGATCCAGTCTTTACTCCAGCAGTAACACAAGGTTAGTTAGGTTTTTGAAGAGCATTTCCCGGAGTCCTTAAGTGATTGTCTTATTTTTCAGCTATCACCATGGAGAACCTGTGTAATGCCAACAGCAGATTTGCACTTGACCTCTTCAGAAGGTTTAGTGAAGCTAGCATAACAGGAAACATTTTCTTCTCTCCTGTCAGTGTCTCTGCTGCTCTGGCCATGGTCCTTTTAGGGGCCAAAGGTAACACAGAGGCACAGCTGCTGAAGGTTAGTATAAAAAATATTGTATTTTATTTACATTAAAATTGGTTTGGTTTAGAGGGAAAATGAAAGGAGGGTGTTACTTCTAAAGTAATCTCAAAAAGATTTCTGTCTCATGCGCACCGAGTCTTCTCTGGGCTTCTTTCTGCAGTTACCTTGTGACGGCTCTGTTCTGGACACCTCTTTCCATATTTGCTATGGCCTGTGTTTCTCATTTATTTTCACTTATTAATCCTTGAAGTAGGAAACTAATTTAATTAATTGGTCTGCATTTAAATTGATTGGAGTTGCTGGCAGTAAGGTCTTACTAGTTTTTGTGAGACATTTGGACAAAGAACTATTGCTTTGTAATACCAGGTCATTAATGATACACTTATTGCTACTAAAACTGTGTATTTTTGAAGAAACACACTAGTAATACATAACTTTATATTTAAAGCGTAACAACTATGGTAATACATGATGATGGTACCTAAGTATCCATATCTTAGTAACAGCTGGGCACTTAGATGTCTGCCTCAGAGGAGCTGAGCCTACACGCTTTTATTTTTGCCATAGCCTTAGGCTAGGTAGGATAGTTTAAAAAACTTCATTATAAACTTCAGAAATGGTGTATGTAGGAGTGTGTCAGTTTCCCCTGCGGCCTCCTGTGTGGAAAGGACTTGGTCACTATAATTTTTCCCCTGTGGTAGGCTAAAGCCCGCTAACACCGAAGAGGGTATGAGACTTTTTATGGCAGTCGTCATCATGTGTTTGCCTATGAGTAATTTCACCTTTGTATTCTTTCGAAGGAACTGATGAGTGGTGGTGTGTTTACTGAACAAAGTAATAATTTTCTCACTGCTTGTACAAACAGACTTTGAATGTGTATTTCATGCAATCAAACTGACAGTAGGATAAATCTACTAATCTACTCCCTACAATGAACTTGTGGGAAAGAAAAGAAGTGTTTCAACAAAGTCACCTTCAGTAATGTATGTTCCTGTACCATAATGCTTTACTTATGAAAACAAACCTACTGAAGAAGACAGTGATTGGTAACTGTAAAGGGCTGTTTGAAAACATACAGAGCTCTGTTTCTGTGATCATAACCCTATTGTAACTTGCCTCCATGATGTTTTTGCTCAGACATTTTTATGTACAGCACAGCTTGCATTAATGTGGGCAACAAGGCCTGACCAGAAAGACAGTGAGACAAAATCAGGACTCTCCTCTGAATCCAGTCGGAGTTTCACAGCACTCTTCCCTACTGAGTGATAGGAGATTTAAGTTCACATGTGAGTTTTCCTGCTTTGGTCTAGTCTTTCCAGTCAATAAGGTCTGTCAGCTTCTGCTTTCACATCTGTCAGCCTTGGCCAGCCAGCTTGCCTCTAGGCAAGGAGGTACTGGTAAAGAGAAACTGCAGTAATGCATTTCATTTTTAAGATGAGAATTTATTTTTTATATAACTAGCAGTTATATTTTCATAAAACCATAGAAGGTAATGGTGTTAAGTTTTCTTAAGACCTCAGCTGTGCTAGTTTTCATTGTATGTTCTGAAAAGCAAAACCCTAGGTTCCCTTGGGCCAAAGGGGGAAGCAAGAAAGCTGAAGTGTCTATGGCTTCATCTCTCTCTTAAATTTCCCCACCTGGGAAAATTGAGCCCTGCTGCCCAGCAGTCCACAGAAGGGAGGCATTGAGATGTCACACAGACAGGACTTGGGCTTATGATCAACAGCTTCATCTGTGACCATGTATAAAATCAGGAGCTTAATACAAGTGGCTGACACAGGCAGTATAGCATCAAGAAACATTCATTCTTTACGGTTTACTGAAGTCTCTAACCAGATTTTAGCCTCTTCTGTTCTCTTTCTTCCACCTACCTACCTGTTGGATCAGACCCATCCTATGGATACACTGCATGTTCTTTTAAGACAGTCTTAGCACCAGCTAATTTGAGTCTTTTAATTTAGACACTTCACTTTGACAAAGTTGAAGATACTCATTCAAGATTTCAGACTCTGACTATGGATATAAACAGAAGCAACGCTCCCTACCTCTTACGGCTTGCCAGTCGCCTCTTTGGAGAGAAGTCTTACAGCTTTTTGCCAGTACGTTGGTGTAGATCGTGACGCTGTGCTGGAGCCTGGTGGGAAAATGTAGTTATTTGAGTATTTATGAAGTAGAAATATTTCTAGGCATATTTCTAAATGTTACTGGGCAGTCAGACCAAGTGTTGCTTACATGCCCTTCTGTAGCTATAGGCATCTCTGCATCTCACCTGAAGGATGTTACACAGCAAACATTTTTCATTACTTGCTTGGTTCTGCCACTTTTTGGCTTGAGAGAAAAATCACTTGTCCAGGTTCTTAGTTTACAGTAACTGTGACAACATCTCACTCTGTTCCAGACAGCATTTTAGGATGCAATCAGCTCTGTGTCTGGAGCAATTGACTTTTTAGGATGCAGTCAGCTTTACAGTATTTTCACTGGTCTAATACTGCATTACTTAAATATTTTTGAAAACACTGTATTTATTTGAGAGGGGACGCCCAACATGTCCAAACAACATGCCTCTTTACCAGCGAATTACACCTTGGTGTGTACCTAGGTTGTTATTTTTATCCCTCTTCAGCTCTTCGAATAGTTTTGGTTTATCCTAGCTATGCTTGAGCCTGTTTCAGGAGAATGACAGGTAAATATTGCTACACCTGCAGAAAGCACCTCATCAGGTATATATCTGGCAGATGTATTATGAGGCTTCGAGACAGAAAAAAAACAAAAAAAACTAAACAACTTCAGAAATACCCCAAGCAGTGCACTTAGAACCCCACCTCAGAGCCAATGACAATCTGCTTGACATGCACCTGATTTACATCATAAAGAGATGTTTCCTTTTCTGCATGCAATGAAAGCTATTCTTATCGTTCCAAAATCTAGGAGTTCCTGACTAATACTCAGAAATTTTATGGAGCTGATTTGGCTACAGTTGATTTTCTTCAGGCTTATGATGAAGCCAGAAAAGAAATTAACAAGTGGGTAGAGGAGGAAACTAAAGGTAAACTACTTCGGTTAATAAAGTAACTGTCAGCGTTTCATACTTCAGGAGCAGGAATAGGGTTTATTCTGTGCTGTCTTTAGAACAGTTTAGTTTTACCCTGGGATATTAACTTGATATATTGACAGAAACAGAAAATGTAAAGATATTTAAACGGTTTCATAAATCCTGGGATTTTTCCATTATTTCACATTCAGGCCGACAAGTGCAGGAGAGATGCCTGAAGGTATGATTCACACTCCTGAGTTGGATAATTTATTTTAGACAGTCCTGGGTCTATGTTGTATATATGTTTCTAAATTCAGTAATCCTAAATGGGGGTGTTTTCTAGTTCTGGTATGATGAGTCATAGGTGACAGTTTAAGCTAAAAATATTACATTTTCATCATACTGTATATCAAAAGTTACAGTAGTGCATACTATTAAAAAGTATAGTGAAGGTAGAGACAGGTACTGAAATACACTTTATTATGGGAGTGGGCAAATTCTATTAGTAATGTTTAGTATTTCTGTAGCATCAGTTTCTTCATGTATGTTTTATACACCATAAACTAATTACAAGATTTTGTTGTAACTTCTTTTTCCTGCCCCCTCTAAAGGTAAAATCCCTAATCTGCTGTCTGAAGGCTCAGTTGATAACATGACCAGGCTTGTACTGGTGAATGCTATTTATTTCAAAGGGAATTGGGCAGAGAAATTTAAAGAAGCCGACACCACTGACATGCCGTTTCGGTTAAACAAGGTAATACAGATATGTCTTGGTAGTACATATCTAATGAAAAAGTCAAATAATATAGGTGCTAAAGTGAAACTTTGCTTACAGATAAAATAATTTTAAAAAAAATACAAACAGAAAATCTTTAATGAATGTTTTCTGTTCAATTGAGAGGGGTTTTGTTAGATTTTAGTATTTTTCTGTATTCAGCAAGCTATTTGTAAGACAATTGTCATATCTAGATTAGGACCTTGTCTGCACCCAACAGACTTTCTTTTCTGTCTGCTCGCAGTTTCAGCTGCTAGGAACTACACCTGTTCGTGATGCTAGGTAAGCAGTATTAAGGTGATAACACATTTTAGCTAAGCCCAATTTCCTTGTTCTATATTCCGCTTATGCTAGCAGCTTTACAAGATACTGAATAGTCATCTGCTTTACACTGAAAAGAATTATCTCTGTTGACCTTTAATATTGTCATTTCGGATGCTAGAGCAATATAAAAGTACAGCAACTTGAAGAAACTGTTTCTGTGAGGACTGTGCTATAGAAGGCAAAGGAGAACCAAAGGTAATATGTCTTCAGAAGAAACTGTTACTAAACAGGCAGTCAGGACTCTGATGAAGGCAGATTTGTAATCACCTGATATAATGGAGGAAGAGTTTTTGCAAGAATGCAATTTTTTACTTACTTTTTTCTTTATCAGTTCTTTAAATTAGTATTTTCTCAACTGTTGGTTTTGGTACCTTTTACCCATCCAGAATGAAAGAAAGACAGTGAAAATGATGTATCAGAAAAAGACGTTTAATTTCGGGTACTTTCCTGAAGTGAAGATCCGTGTTTTAGAGCTGCCTTATGATGGAAGAAGACTTAGTATGATCATCCTGTTACCTGATGACATTGAAGATGACTCCACTGGACTGCAGAAGGTGACCCACCTAAGCTAATGCAATTTTTTAATGGATAAGTTCAACCACTGAAAATTAAAATCTTAATGAAGCCATGTTCTCAAAAGCCCCGTATCTATCAAACCTATTTTTAGACAGTTTTCTACTAGTGCTGCAATAGAGTATGTGCATGTGCTGCATCAGAAGAGGAGATCATCTTGATTTTCTAACTTCTGTTCATGTCCTTTGGCTTGCTGAACTGAACCATGAGGAATATTGAACACAAAGTTAACTATGAGAATTAACTTGCCTTGTCTTTTTTTTTAAAAAAAAAAAAAAAAAGAGCTTTTCTTTCATTACCTTTGAAATTCTTTTCTTAGACTTGAAGTAGTGAGATTGTTCTCCATTAAATGGCCAGGAACACATCAGCTTCTTTGAGCTTTTATTTTTACTTGGTTTTAATTATGTACTTCCATTAAAACAGTAAGAATGAATGGGTTTAGTTGCTATCAGTGCATGTTTTTCCATTCTGTACATTGCAGCAAGAAGCAAATGTCTGTATTATTTTGTAAAGTGAAAATTGCACTGACGCCACTTTAATAGCATTTGTTTAATCTATATGGAGGTATCAAAGATATGGGTATGGTCATTTTTGTATAGTTGCTTTATAGCCTTGTAAATGTTACTGAAAATGAAATATTTCTACACTGGTGATACGTAATGACCTCCTTTTTTTTTATTTATTTCTAGCTGGAAAAGCAGCTTACTTTAGAGAAGCTCCAGGAATGGACATGTCCAGAGCATCTATATTCTACTGATGTTCACGTGCATTTGCCAAAGTTTAAGCTAGAAGAAAGCTATGACCTGAAATCAGATTTAGAGACTATGGGCTTGTTGGATGTATTTGACAGCAGCAAGGCTGACTTGTCTGGAATGTCAGGGGCATGTGACCTCTCTCTCTCTAAAATTGTCCACAAGACTTTTGTAGAAGTGAATGAGGAAGGCACAGAAGCTGCAGCTGCCACTGCTGGCATTGCTATGCTATGCATGGTTATGGAAGAGGATTTCAATGCTGACCATCCCTTCCTTTTCTTTATTCGCCACAACCCAACGCAAACCATGCTTTTCTTCGGCAGATGCGCTTCTCCATAAAAGAGAACTGGGCTTTTACAGAGCAGTTCCTGCTGTAGTCAGTGACACCTTGGCTCCCAAATGAGCTGGATTTTGATGTAGCAAGTTAATGCCCCTGTCTTGAGTTCCTAGTAACTTTGACTGAGATTCTGCCTTTTCTCTTAAAACAGAGAAACTGAGGAGTAATTTATTTTTCTTTCTTGAGATTGACAAAATCTTTAATCATACNGATCCTCTTCCCCTTTGCTGCCTTAATTAATAACTAAGAAAAATCTTACCTGCAGGCAGAAGAAATCTTTTTAAAAGTGGACTAGAAATATAAATACTCTGGGAAGAAAATTGTGTCCTTTAAAGATCACCCTATATGCATCCTTGCATGGGTTTCTCTGTGTTGACAGCCTCCTGTTGTAATAACTTATAATCATCATCATTATCCATTTCTTTATGCCTGTATTCTTGCAAAGCTATTCCTTCCATAAAGTCTTGGTTTTTAAAGATAGATCAGTAAAATACTTCTGAACACCAAAAGGCACGTTCCTGAGCAGCTGAGTTTACCGAGTTCTGTTGTGAAACAGAAGGTCAGATAACATTTGTTTAAAGACAGCTATTAATAGAGAAAGGATTAATAGAGAAAGGATTAAGCTATTTAAACAAAAGTCCAGTCATTAAACAGAAAACCTGCAATACAGCTTTTGGCTGAGGAGAAGAAATTAGTAACAACTTTAGGTGATATTTTTAAGGAAGATGTTTTTAAAATTTATAGTCTGGTGCTATTTATTATTGAAAATATGAAAATGTGCCAGAGCTTAGATGTTTTAGGTGCTTGAACCTAACTGATGCATTTCTTCAAGACCAGAAACTTTAAATATGAGATTAGATTCTAGCCAGAACCTATGTGATCTTCAAAAAATACCTCGGCTTCCCAGAAGATGACTCTGGATAATCTGCAATAAATATTCACTGTGGCTTTTTATGTACACAGGTTCCATATTTACTAAGCTGACTTCCCCCTTTATACACAAACCTTTTTTACTGTGCAACAGCCTTCTGCCTGAGAGCCACTGTAATTACATACTCTTAGTGTTCTGTATTTATTTCTGGAGTTTACTTGCTTGTAGCATTTATACCTTGGGTATTGTACTGTTTACCAGTACAACCTTAGGTCTCAGTGGGACACAAATTCTACAGTTGCAAACTGTCTATTAATTTTGCCTTTAAGCAGCACATATATTTTGAACTTAAGTTTAATAAAAATATTTAAGCTTCTGCACACAGAGAGTAGAAAAATAACTCTACCTGAAGACTAGCTCCAACGAAAACCACTGGTGCAGCAGGTGTGATCAGCTCTATGAAGTCCTTGGCCTGTTGCAGAGTAGGTGAAAATACCAAAAATTAAATTACTCGGTCGAAAAGATCATTGTGTGAACCAACAGCTTCCCCCGGAAGCGCAACAACCCAAGTTGTCAGCACCTCCAAGGAACCAGGAGAGAGTAACAGCTGAAGTGGCACAAGCACATTTCAATTTCTTGCAATATATAAAAGCTAACATTACCAAGAAAAGAGTCTGAAATTTCTTGCTAGCAGTTCTAAACCTGTCTACACACTTTTCTAGTGTTCTGCATCACTAAATCCCTACCTTTCATACTCCGTAAGCCTGCATCAGGCGCATCCTCCAATTAATCTGATCCAAATAGCAACAATTCAGGTCCTCCAAAAACTAGCCCAGCAAAGCGAAATAAACCCGTGTTTTTGTTAATGTCTTCAATGTTTGTTAGTAAGTAAATCTTGAGTTAAAATGGTCCTGAAAAAGTAGTTACAGCCCACTAACAGATTATATATAAGTAACCAATATATGCTCTGTTCTAGGAAGTACCTCGTGTGTTTTCTACCATAAAAAATTCAAGGCCCCTTCTACACAGCTGAGAGACTTAACAGTTTACAGCTGATTGGTTACAGTTACAGTATTTTCTCTGTATATGAGGAATAAAGAACGATCCTTTGTGGGTACTTCATATAACAATCCTCTGCAACTTTTATTGTTGCATAACTTGCCTGTAAAGTTACAGGAATGACAATGCCTACATCTCCACCCCCACTTAACCATTTAAGTTGCACGTTATCTGTTAGTACAGAATACTTCATTTATTACCTTCATGATATGTCTGACCTAAAGATTTTTTTCCTGCAGTTTTTGGAGAACTTGCAATTTGGCCCATGAACAGGAGTAGCCTCATCATCAGTAGGGGAGTGTGGGAATAGATCTCTTATCCTTTTTCCTTAACATCACACCACATTATAAAATACTATTTATGTATCATGTCATGTTGCAGATGAAGGTGTGAGGCAGTAGATGTGGAAAAGACCTAGGCTCTGCACAGGAATATGGGTTTTTGCCTCCTTCCAAATAACCGGAGGAGCACTGCTGAGTCAGAAAAAACTTGCAGCACAGCACTGTTTGGATAATGCACAGGTGTTCAGAGGCCAATGGTGGGAGAAAGGAGCACTAAGTATTTATGAAAGGAGACCCACAGTCTACTCCAATCAGGGCAGAAAACACTGTATTTGCTTGAACCACAATTCATATCAATGACACTAATATCCATAAGTATCACCCCTAGACTGTCTTCCACTGGAAACCCAAAGTATTTGTTGCACAGGCTATACTGCATTGTTGCAGTTTCTCATCACCTCTTGCTTCTACTGATGCAGAAATTTTTAGGCCACATTTAAGAGGACAAACAGCTACAGTCAGTAACTACTTTTAAGTTACTTTGTCTTACCTGCAGGTATTTTCAGTACCTCACTTCCACCCTCTCTATGCATCAGCATATGCTAATCTTCATCTTTTCAGCCACAAGCTCACCAAAGCC
The DNA here is from genome assembly GCA_013399075.1 of Chloroceryle aenea. NCBI lineage: Eukaryota > Metazoa > Chordata > Aves > Coraciiformes > Cerylidae > Chloroceryle > Chloroceryle aenea. Next base: position 494,094 of record VWZY01001530.1, on the reverse strand, counting down.
AATTTTCTTTCTTCCTCTGTACTTTACAGAGGCAAGATAATCACAAAGCACTAAGAATACAAGTGAGACGATCTCTGTTTGCAATTTTGCAGTGGTCTGCAAGCAGCTCAGAGGAGATGCTGAGGACAAAATAATAATCACTGGACAGATGGAATGGCTGTAGCCTCTACAGCCACAGACTTTTTCGACAGAGACTCTTATCAGCTAAACTTCACCAAGTCTTTGCTGAGTGCAGATCACCAGAGGATTTTCATGAGGTCAACTTTGAATACACCAAAACGGGGTACTAGAGAGGCATATGGGGCAAAACACGTGATTACTGTTCTGCAAAACTTCTGTGGACTTTTGCTGTCCTCCAAATTGGGACACAATTTGTTGTTAACAAGGGAAGTCTGATCAAGTCTTAAATAGCTAAAAGAGATGTAAATACAAAAGTAAGGCTTTGAGTAAAGTTTTATGTCAACCACAGGCAAGAAACTACAGTATGGAGTTTCCCTTAAGTAAAACTTTATATAAAATTACAATTGAGCATTAGTTGGTACTAACAAAGTTGAGAAAAATCTGTTGAGGTTATCCTGTTATTTTTGCTAATAAAAGAAATAAGAATGGGAAAATACCCAACACTTCTGTCAGTTGCCAAGGGAAACACATCAACCTCTCCTACACCTGTAAGACAGAAAAACACCTTTACATTTACCAATCCATTATTTGATTGTTTTTCAAGCTGAGGTCCACTTGCAATTCTTGTGCCATTTAAAGAAATACTTACATCAACTTTCTGTGTCTTAAGAATTAAAGGGAACATAGGTCGATGGCACAAATAATTTTGCAAAGAGTGTTCTGGATTAATATAATTCATGTTTTCACCTCTGTTCCCATCTTTCTACATATCTTGAAAGGGCAGGCACAAACTCAGATGTAGCTCCTACCCTGCTAAACCATCCTACTGTGAAGAACACAGGTACTTACGTGAGGAAGGAGAACACATAGCAATGTTTGAAGAATCTGAGTCAAACCCTCTAACAGTATGTAGTCATGCCATCAGTTTAATTTCTGAAACATTTCAGTTATACCATGATCCTTGTCTTAAGCCCTATATTTTTTGTCATGAAAAGAACTTAATATGAAGACTACCAAGCTGGAAGCCTCACCAAAAAAAAAAATATATATATATATATCTCCAATACAAATATCTTTTGGTCAAGAGAAAACAGTAACCAAAAAAGTTTTGCAGGTTGTATATTGAAAACTATTGATCAAGGTCAAGATGCAGCAATCTATCTTGAAACATAAGAATAATCAGCTGAATTTCCTCCTGCAAGAAAGGTAAAGTTAGCTTCCTGACTTGGAACTGTATCCTCAAACCACGGACCTTCTGCTCTGAGAAAGCTGCTTTGAATAACCTCCAGATGCACGGTTGTGGCAACCCCTGCTGCTCCTCTCAGCACCAAATACCTCTGCTGTCAAGAAAAACTTGCCTGCAATTTGTGTATATCAGGTAGCAGGGGAGTGGCATTTATTTAAACAGCAAAAGAAGATCATAAGCTATAGATAAACTGTTGTTAAGTTTTGACCTCATCACATTTCATAAACTAAGCTGGATCAGGACAGGAATCCTTGAAGTCCATCAGGTAATCAGTAATAAAGGCTTCTGTGACACGTAGCAAGGAAAACATGAGTAGTTACTGAGCAAATCCATCTGTAACTGCACTGTGCTTCTCTATAGGTGGTAATTTTTAGATAAGATGCATGTCCTCTTCACTGGTCACCAGATTACCCTGCAGCATTTTGACAACTGTGGACAGTTGCCCCAGTGGCTACCCAGCATTTCAGTAACAAAAATTGTCACTAATTATTTGCTGTAATTCTAGCTGAACACGGTCCTCTATCCAAACACACACCTCTTCTGCTACTCAACTGCTATTTAGCACAGTCATTATGTGGTTTCAGCAGTCAGTGGCTTTTCAGCACACTGGACCATTGCACACTCAAGGGAGATAGAGAAGGAAAATAATCAGCACTTACATGAAGGAATGTTCAGTCAACAGTCACCTTGGATGTGGATATGTTTTCAGTAGGAAGAGGAAGCCAAACTCTCTGTTATAAATGCAGTAGGTCAATTTATATGCCTCAACTTTCCAATTCAAAGCTAATTAAATTCCTGAAGTACAAATGGAAATACTTAAGAGTTTTTGACCAGGAATCTCCTTTCAAAAAAGTCATCACACAATAAATTATTTAAGTGGCATACCTTCAAAAACTAACATAATTTGGCTATTTTCATGACTTTTCTACTTCCAAATTTATTTAAGCTTGCTCTGGAAAGTAGAGATGATAAAGTTAAAGGAACCTTAAGCTTTCAAAACCATACTGCTGTCACAAGAATATTTAAACAAATGCATAGACACTATTTTTAACTGCTTTATTGGTTTAATGAATGTACAAAATTAGTCTCTGAAACACTGCAAGAGAAAGAATTATACTGCAAATTTTTTTTTTTGCTTACCATATTTTAGCAGGGGGTGTACAATTTACTATTTTTCCAGAAATAAAAAACAGCACAATAATAATCCTTGTCTCACAGCAAAAGCCAAAAATATTAATTCTCTACTTTCTTCTTCATTTAATTTGAACCAGAAGGTGACAGCTACTATACTGATAAAGCTTTTTTTTTTTTTCCTTTCTATATTGCCTAACCAATTCTTTACAAAGCACCTTCAGAATAACAGTGGTAAAAACAGAAGGATAAGAAAGTATCTGAAAGGCTCAGTGGTTTAATACTTCCAACCGCAGTAAAGAGATGGCTGAATCTGTAAGGGGAGCTTCTATCCTAGGACAAGTGTATGAGTCTCAAAATCAAAACCCTTTCAGAGGAAGGCTGTCACGCCTTTTGTTCCTTGAAGAAGTCTGTTCCTTTCAACTCATCTGGTAGATAGTCCTGCTCTACAGGTTCCTTGTACATGGGGTTATATTTATAGCCTTTACCATAGCCCAAGTTCTTCATGAGCCTTGTTGGGGCATTTCTCAGGTGCAGTGGAACAGGCGGCAGAGGTCCTGGGTGCATTCTCAGACACTCTTTGACATTGCTATATGCTCTGTATACCTCTATGGACTTTGGTGCTCTGGCAAAATACACTACACATTGTGCTAGAATCACCTGAAAAGAAGAAAAGGGAGATTTCTTTTAAGTCTTTGCAATTTCTGTTTCTTTTTATAATTAGATAGGTTTTACAGTTCGCAGTTTTTTCAAATCAGTGAAGGAATGAAGCCTTTACCTCACATTCTGGCATACCAATAAAGTGACAGCTTTGATAAGCAGCAACTGCTTGTGTTAAAGCCAGAGGATCTGCCAGCCCTGCAAAAGGGGATCAGATAAAAGCAGGTTAAGGACAGCTTATTTACTGTCTCTCTCTTTTTTTTTTTTTTTTTTTTTTCTTTTTTAATTTTATTTTCCAACTTGTAAGATGGAAGGTTATTTGTGCACATTTCAAAGCTGCTCTCTCAGATGTTAGAACTCCTAGTACAATAGTTCGCAGTATATAAGATATACTCCCTCCATCCACAGCCTTCCTTCTTCTGTTCTCTCCCAAAAAGAAAAGTCTAAGTCATGGGTATCCTTTACAGACAATCTGTTGCCACACGGTGGCAGCCTGAGCAGAAGCTGTACCTTTAGGATTCACTTACCTTTTGGAATTGAGAAAGAAATGGGGAAATACTGCTGTATAGAAATCGCTTCCCCAGATCTCTTAAGTCTTCACCCATCACATACGTGCTGGTTTTTATTTTGGACAAGTCAGTGAAGATGTCTTACATCTAGGGAGTCATCTATCAGATTTATTATCCAAGACCTATCAGATCTATTATCCAAGTCGGGGTAGGCATTCACCTTCCAGAATCATTAAAAATCCAGACATTCCTGAAATACACATTCTCTATGATACAAGTTCACTGGTGACCTACAATCATGAGAGATTAGAAGAATCTATATGAATACACTGCCAAAACCTGACCTAAAACCTATTTGTTTCTCCTGCAACAGGTAATCATCACAATGATGCCATATGTAGGTCTCTGCACAGAGAAAGGTTTTGCTGGATGTGGGACATTTCATATTTTGTACCAATTTTGCATGCACAACTTGTCGGGTTGTTTTTTTCTCAAACGCTGATTTTTGGAAAATAGAAGCCTGTCAGATCTTCATTCAGCATAACATTCCACCATGAAATACTGCAAATACTGACCTATATCTTCACTTGCAAACCTCACCAGCCTCCTCGCTACATAGAGTGGATCCTCACCACCTTCAAGCATTCGCGCAAGCCAGTAAAGGGAAGCATTTTCATCTGAGCCTCTCATAGACTTATGCAGAGCAGAGATGCAATTGTAGTGTTCTTCCCCTATTTAGAAAGGAGAAGACAAGATACACAAGACTGTTAGGAAACTAAATGAATTAAGTGAAATTCATTCAAGGGAACAGAATATATTTTACTAGATTGACGCAGATAAACACATCGTGCTTTTTCAAGTTCTTCTTATGTATACATGATTATGGTGTTCATCAATGTTTTCAACACCTTCATGCTTTGCCACATGGATCATTCCACTAACTACATAAGCATAACAGAGCAACTGCAGATGAAAAGGAGGGTGTTTTTTAAGCACTGCAAGGCAAACAATTTGGTATTGGTACCCTAATGACCTTAAAAATAAATAAAATTACGAATATTTTAAGCAGTTAGGAAGAAGACTATATAAATATTTCTGAAGACGATATAAATAGCTCTTAAAAGACAAAAGATGAATTGAAGAAATCCAGTACTATTTGCAAGTGATATTTAGAAAAAGTGACTTAGAAATAGTGATTTAGAAAAAGAATTTTCCTATTAAATAAAACTTGAAAATAAAGTGTGCAGTAAATCAAACAGAAGTTTGCTGTATTATGTAGGGAAAAAAAGGGAAATGTTGCTGTGGTTATACAATGATTGCACATTACACAATCCAGGGGAAACAGGATTGTAGCACACAACCCTGGCAAACCCCTAAGAAATACTGAGTTCAGTTGTGGACACCTGCACTACTGGCAGGGTCCTGAAAAATGCAAGCAGCTAAACCACAAAAAAAAAAAAAAAAAAAAAAAAAAAAAAAACACACA
>VWZY01001530.1:474932-488930 GCA_013399075.1 Chloroceryle aenea | reverse complement strand
AAACAAAAAAACACCACACAACACAAAAAAACACAAAAAAACCCTGAAAAGCCAGACTGCTAAATAAGGGGTGGGAAAACTGAATGAATTATAAGAATTATAAGGATTTTATTTTATTTTTTTTTTATATTGAAGTTTTATACAAGAATATATATGGACTCCAAGGCGGAACAAATCCATTCCACATATCTTTTACAGCTACAGTTAAAAACACACGGTCAGCATTACAAACACTGATGAGACCCTTCCTGCTTGTGTTCCTTTACTGTGCAGCTGGTTTTGATTGTTATGCATTTCTTTTAATCAAACTTGTAAGTGTATGTTGCCACAATATCACTATTAAACTTTCCACACAACCTGCTTGCTTTATTTTTTAAAGTGCCTGGCATTCCTTGGGTCACTGCTAATTGTGTATTAGAAAGGCAACTGGCTGCATGCATAGCAACCTGTTAATTCTTCTTTTCTTCCTACAGGAAGCTAACAGGATTTACAGCCTGAAGGCCACGTCAGAACACATCAGTGTCTCTTGTGGGCCCTGCAAAATAAAAGGCTGCACGCATGAATTTAAAAAGCAAAGTCCCTGTACTGATGCAACAGCTCCTTTCAAAGCCAGAAAGATCTCCACCTCCCAGATCAGAAACTGGGTCCATCTTCTGGTGTTGCTGCTCATGCTAGAGTGCGGTTCTGTGTGGAATTCAATACACATGCTGCCACACAGGCAGGCAGACAGATATTTTTGCTAGGACTCCACACAAAGAGGCCTGTGGTATGCCGTCAACACTCATGCCAACACAAACGGCATGTTCGTGCTCTGTCATAACACTTGAGTTAGTAGCAATAAACCCAAGCAGATGAATTTACATCGTCCTCTTAGAGCAGCCATCTCTTGGTCTCTTAGAAGTAAGGAAAATGGCCTTTAAATATCTCCAGAGGTTGCACTCACCCTAATTTCTTTTCTGGAGTGCTTTTATACACCATCTGGGCTACTGCACAGTGTCATACCTCAGGACACCAGCTGGATAGGCAGAAGGAATCCAGCGGATAGGATGGGACTAGAAATACCTGCAGGGGACATCAAGAATGCAGGCTGAGAAAAGCAGACAGTTCTCTCCCTTTATCTCCTTCCTCATGAAGTTAATGTTGGTAGCTGAGTCATCAGCATAATCAGACTTGCACTTCATCAGAAAAACTCTGCAGTTGTACTTTAAATTCGGTGTCAATTAAAGGCAACATACAGTTACATGCATTGGACAAAGACATTTTATGTTTCTTTCTCAAAAATATGTTTTATATATATTCTGTGTGAGATACCAGAACCAGTTTAAAAAAATTGGAACTTTTTACAGACCTTTGTTTATTAGCTCTGTCTCAGGCTGGTTAGCCAACATAAAGAAATCATACAATCAAGAAAAATGGAATTTTCACAACTCTCACCCCTCCCTGGAAACCTCTGACAAAAAAAAACAAAAAAAANAAAACCAAAAAAAAAAAAAAAAGGCCTGACACATACTACCTAGACTTGATGCGAGCCTAAGGAAGAGGCACTCTGTGCCATCTCTAACAGATTCAACAGGCATAGGAGGGCTGGGAGCAATGGACACAGACAAGAGTTCTGCATAACAGTGGCCACAAGGCAACAGCAAACACACAAGGGACATACATGATTCAAGAGACTCATGCCAGTAAACTGGTCCGATTTTCCATTTCCTCCTAATCACGACTTCTTCCTGTCACAGACTCCACAGAATTTTTCCTCTCTCACCCCCTACCTACCCTCTGCTTCTCAGCAGCCATTATATCAATATCTGCCCAGCTGGCTTTTTCCTGACAACAAGCCATAATTTCCTGTTTGTTCCAAAAAGTCTGCAAGCAGGCATATATGTTACAAACAACTTTGAGAAACATCTCATCACTGGTTTTGAGTAGTGACAGTTAATTGAACATAGCAGATACAGTGGCAAAACAAAAACCAATCAGTTCTCCAGATACTGCTTGACATAATCATTTGATACTACACTGCACAGTGACTCAAGTACCACTAAGAACCAGCACATGCGTTCAAGGAGATTCACCTAACCTCTAATACTCACTCTCTGATTTTTAACCCTCCCACATAAAATGGCATAGTAGTGAAAACACTTCTAAGTCAAAAACTTAGAAAGAGAAATTATCACATTAGGAAGCCTTACATGCAATTAGATTTATGTGACCTGCCCTAGGCAAGCTACAAAATTCATTACCTTAAAAAGCAACTCTAAAAATAAAGCAAACTGCTCAGGTTTTTATATAATGTTATTTACAACATTACAAGACTTTCGAAGGAACAGAAGAGCAATGGAAGGTTTCCAACCCTCCAAGAAAAATTTTCCTCATCAAATTGCTTTAGAAGGCACTATTCTAATTAAAGAACAAATAATTTCATCATGCAACTGTCCGCAGGGCAGCAAATATGTCTTTCGACTAACGTACACTACCTAAGCGGTAATAGGAAACCCTGTATAGAAGGAATTTCTAGGTAAGCCTGATACATTGTAAAGGAAAAGTAATTTTTAGGCCAAATTTCAGTACAACTGTTTCACCAAAGCAGCTGGTACAAAATGGGGAAAAGAAACAGAAATTACTGAGGCTGTCAGCTTTTGAAAGCCCTGCATCTCAGAAACTGTATTAGGTACCCACCTGCTCGATCATACAGTATGTGAGATCGCTGTAGTGCTTCCTTTACATGCTCTTCTGTTACCAGAATGCCATCTGCAGAACCACCTTTGGTAATGGTCAAAGGGGTGGTCTTCCCTGCTGCTAACCTGGCCTGAACTGCTAACTGGAGTCCATTTAGTCCAGTCCTGGCATCACCATCACAAAGGTAGGCTAGAGTATTTAGAGCTCTCTCCTCTATGTACACTGGAAATCTGCAACAGAATAAACACAGTTAACCCCCATCATGCTTCACTCCCTAAATATCATGCTAGAGATGGCATTTCTTTACAAAGTTTGGTGAGAGGCAGATGGGTTCTTTTTCATAACTCATTCTGTCATGATGAAGCATTGAAGAGCCTGGGAAAATACTGTGGTACCTGACCCCTCTTCCTCCTGCCCCAATGCATGTTAAATACAATTGGACATGAGAAAGGTAGGGCAGGAGCTCTCATGTGTTTATGCACCTTGTTTTTCCTCATCTCATTAAGCTCAACAGAAAACAGGGCTAGGGTTTCACCAGAGCACAATTCTGGCCCAGGTGGATGAACTTCACAAGGTTTTACTCCATCAGTACTCACAGCTAGCACTTCAAATTCCCTGTTGGAAGGACAATGAAAAGGTAGAAAGACATCCAAATGCATGACAGAATATGATGAGGTATAAAGTAATTAGCATAAGGTTTTGAAATAACTACCAACTGCAAGGGTTGCTATCTGACATTCTTTAAAAAGCAACAATAGGAGGGTTTGCACTGTAAAGCATATATGCATCCTACGTATTTTTAAAATGGCATCACTATTACAAATTGGTCACCGGGATACTAGAAATAAAAGGCATCCCAGTGCATTCAAGTCACTGTTTTTGCCATCTACTACTCTAACTGTGCCAGGACTATACAGACACATGAAAAAGGCCAAATTCCAGTGAACACGCAATTGAAATAAACACGATGGGAAGAGTTGAGAAATGAAGCAGCCCGTGAAGAATCTCCTGAGATCTCACAGTGGGTCCGTGAAAAATCTAGGAAAGTAAGGAAGTCCTCAAGCTATTTCTCCATGTTTTCATCTGCTGGGCTGCAGTCCCAGCTGTCAGGGCACATGCAAACCAACTCACCTCTGCATGCTGCATGTGCCTACTATTGAGGATTTGACCCTCGAAGTTTACTTATGTAGAAAAGGTAATGGTTAACGTGTTTGCCAGGCAGAGTGTGCAACTAGCAGCCATTTCTAGGAACTGGACCGAAAACCAAGAGTGACACGTATCGGTGGGGATTAACATACAGAGCTTTGCGTGAGAGGCAATGTGCACCAAATAATTAAGGATTCACAAAAGCCCTGCACTTCATTTACCAGAAAGAATTATTTCTGTAACTACCAGTCAAGTATCTTAAAAACTTATCTAGGTCAGCCATCATGTCAAGACCATCTAACAAACTGAGGCCAAGCAGCACATGTAGGACTTCACACTACACTTTTCAGGTGTGGTAAGAGAGAGTTGCTTGGGAAATTAAATCCAAAATTCAATGTACACTTCTCTTGTGCCTTCTGGCTAGATCTCTGAAGCATTTCCAAAGTGGACATGCCCCCACGTTTGGGGACATGCTGCCTTTTCCAACTCTGGAACAAAGGTGAGCATGGTGAACAACCAACTCAACTGCAATTGGTGACTTTCATTTATTCCTCAGGACAGCATGAGCACTGTTACCTGCCAGCACCTAATGGCAGCTCTGCTTCATAGAGGCAGGGAGGTGAACAATTGAAAGAAGACACATTGCTTCTCCTGCAGAGTAGAAGATGGGGAGGAAATGAAGGAACAGAACTGGCATGGATAGGGAAATGAGGAGGAATTGACAAGGAAACCAAAACCAGAACCACAGCAAGGGACAGGATGGCTTACGAAAAGCCAAACTTATTAGCAACAGTATGCAACAACTACGGATCAGATCCAGATAGCAGCAGGTAAGACAAGAAAGACTTAACACACAACTGCACAAATGCTCCTGAATTCTGAATCCCCTTTTTACGTTTTTAAACACTCAGGTCCCATGCTAGTCACTGGCGTGGGGGCCCTTTCTCTTCATGGATAAACTCCTGAAGCTGTGTTAGTCTGTCAGTCCGCCTGCCAGACTTCTTCCAGTTTGAGGAAGCGCCACACTGTGCTGTTTAAATCATCCATAGCTAACAGGAGGTTACAGATACAGAGAATCTCACGAAACCCAAACCCAAACAACTGCCACTGAAACTATGCCTTGTACTTTAATCCTCTACAGAAAGGAAAGTCTCCGAACCCCAGTCAGGGTGTAGCCAGAGCCACAGCTGTGCCACTGCATTAAGGCTGACATGTACTACTACCCTCTCTTCTAAAATTCACATTACTGTAGATACATAAAAGCTACAAACGAATAAACCACGAGGCAGAGTACCCTAAAAATAAAAAAGGGAATAACTTTCCTTCCCTACTCTGACCTCAGCATCCACGTTAGCGATTCGTAGTGCTTACATTCTGCTCTAAAACTAAAGGACAAAGTGTATTCCCTGTTACTTATTTCCCACCACCATGTCAATACACTGTCAATTACTAGGATTGCAGACAAGCATCCACATGACAGAAGTGTAATAACTTGCATGGAAGTAGCACAGTAACAAACATTATTCTTATTTACCAGCTAGCTGTTTCAGAGGACAGACAAAATCCATTATGGACAAATCTGGACTTTGTTTTTTTCAAAGCTCTCCCAAATGTTTAATGTGACTCTACCTGGTTTGGACAAGATGCAGAGAAAAACAAAGTGTCTCTTCAAACAATGTATTAACACCTGACTGCAACAGCTCCCTCTCCCTGCACCATAACACAAAACATATCACACCACTTATCCTTCATGAAAGAAAGTAGTATCCTCCCTGACCTTATTAAGAAAAACCTCTCAGAAAACAACAATCTTTTGTTGGGCACTTTCAAATTAATTTAAGAGGGGATGCCCTATCTACCACTTAATGGTAACTTGACACTTTTATAATCAGTAGTAAGAAGTAACACACATTAGGACATAACAAAGACCCAGTTACAGGCTTCCACAGCAAATCCTCAGCAGCACAACAGATTTAAATATCCTGGGAGGGTGAGTTGGGAGCTACAGATCCAGGTATAAAATCCTCTCCTAATCCAGATGGTGAGATTATGTTTTGGATGGAGAGAGCCAGTGCTTTGAATTCTCTCTCTCCTGCCACCCCCTCCTGCCCTACCATATGCTGCTACTTCTTTTCTTTACTAGCTAAGGTTTCTCTTCCCACCCTCCAACTGTTTCATTCTCTCCCTGGCAGGCAGTCAATTCCTTGGTCTGTGTGTGTTAACACCCTGCAGCCCATAAAGTACTCACTCCGAGCTCTCACTGCTGCTGCCAATCGCAGAGCTGCTGTGCTGGTCGCCCTGGCCCAGAACCTCGACCCCTAAGGACCTGACAGCCCGCATCAGAATCGCTTCCATCGCTTCAGCTGAGAGCTTCTCCAGGACAATCACCCGGCATCGACTCAGAAGAGCGGCATTGACTTGGAAGGAAGGGTTTTCTGTGGTTGCTCCTATCAGAGTCACGGTCCCACGCTCAACGTGAGGAAGGAAAGTGTCCTGAGAATGGGAGGGAAGCAGAAAAAGCTGATCTCGATCAATGACAACCTGAAACATCCCATGTGAGTAGGCTACATTTTTTGCATCTTGTTACCCTTTGGGTTCCCTGTTGATATGACAAATACCTTCACTGACAAGGCAGTTCATCTGCCCAGCTATCTAAATGATTTCATTTCATACACACAGCATGTTATGGGCTGTTTACCTTAATAACTCATGCTTGCACTGAGAATGACCCTACCAGCTGGAAAGAAACAATGTCAAAAACCTGCACATTTTTATTTATGCGACTTTCCTTTGTGGCTTGCCAAAAATAAGGTAGCATGAAATTGCCTCATCGAATATTACAAATAGTGAGGCTTCTTCTAAATACCCTTTGAATCAACCTTTAGGGCTGAAATTCCTTACATAATTCTACCGGATGTCTCAGAAAATTAAAGGAAAATTGCAGTATGGTTTGATATAAAAACTGTAACTTGTAGTACAGAATTGAAGCTTTCCATGGTATGATTAAAGAAACCTTATAGGAAAGGAAAAAGCAGAAAACAACACCCAACTGATGGCTGCAGCAATGTGCTATCCCAAAGTACCATGACATGCCTTACTTTTCTCTTTACTTGCAGAGAAGAGAACACTAAAACACACACCTACCCTAGGCACACTCACATTCCAGACCTTTTTAAAGGTAATGCAGAATGCTACTCCCCAGGGTGGAGGCTGAAATGGAGATGTGTCCAGCAAATATTACTAACGTGACTTTACCAAAAAAATTTTGGAATAGCTCACATAAAGCTGAGCATGTAAGTCAACTGGAAGTACAGCTCAGCCTTTTATTTAAATCTTTGAATCAATATAATTAAACCTTGTCTGGAAGTTAGTTATGGAATTTAATTTTTACATTTCCCCCTCATCCATCTACTAAAAACATTAACATCAAAAGCCCAAAGTAAGCTATTGTCTTAAGGCAAAGTGGGAAATTCTAGAGAAGTGCTGACAAAGCCTTTTTTCAAAAAGATGTGTAGTACAATACCTGCTGAGATTTATTAAAACGATGAATCTCATCAATAAAGAGGATAGTTTTTCTCTTGAAGAGTCTTTTTTCACTCTGGGCTTGGCTGATGACATCTCGAACATCATTTGTCTTGGCACTCGTGGCCGACAGTGTCACAAACTTCGTGCCATTCTTTTTGCTGCTGTTGGCTATGATGTGTGCCAGTGTCGTCTGAAACAGCAATAGGAAAAATCTTTGTAAAATCATCTTGGACACAGGAAGTACTCATTTGAAGAAGTATGTACAGAACAAAGCTGTATGTTCTGAACATAGGGACAGTGTTGACAGTTCACAGAGTAAGGTATTTTAGTTCATGCTATTCTAACACACAGATGACTTAAAAGCTTCCTGCTAGAGGTAGCTGCCAATTCCACCACTGCATTTCTAATGCCTGCACTTTTACACACCAGATCTAGTTGGTCTTAATACTGAAAAGGCCAGCAATGACAGCTGTCTCCTTTACCACAGAATAAGAACTCTTTGCCAAATACATGTCTGTCACTGAGGGACAGGCTGACTGCAATTTGCTGTGCAGTTATTTTGTAAAGTGTGTTAATGGATAAAGCACTGGCCTACCCCAAGACACCTGCAGAAGAGTTTACAGTGCAACTGCCTTTAAGAAATGAAAAGCTACAGTGATGTTAATTGAAGTCTTTTCTATTTCCACTGCACATACAAATGAAATTCACCACATAGCAGTTCTCTACGAAAGCATGAGAATGTTAGTACTGAAAATATTGTATGTATACTTAAGAAAATGAAACTCTTTAATAAAATCTAAATAGTCAACAGTAACCAATTGCTGGCCCAGGGAAGTAAAAGACAGCAGACTGAACAAACTTTTGGCTGGTTTTAGTTAGCAGCTATGTTGGTTTTCTTTCCTTATGGACAACTCCTTCAAACCAGAATTTATTTATAGGGAATTTCACTGAGCCTACCAAAGCAACCTCCAGTACTACCTCCTAGGCAGATTTACTACACCCGATCAAAGGCATAATTTTCAGACTTTCCTTCACAACCCCTAGTAAAGACAGGTTTATCTGCATGCCTGAAGCAGACTGTACCTCTGTTTGAAAATACTGCTAGAGAAAAACAGGTCATTCCTTCATTGAGCTCATTCTTCTATTAAAGAAGGAGCCCAAGAAAACTGAAGACAGGAGAGCCTCGGCAGATGAGAAGTGGGACAGGTGCCGGCAAAACAACTTCAGAAGATATTCTAAGTACTGAGGTTAAAGGAGCAGGTGCTGCCAACTTGATCCTCTTGCAGGGAGGCTGCAGAAACAACCACCTACCACATGGCTACTAGCAGTGCTGCAGTACTGCTCTGTCTCTTTAGCGGATCTCCTTGGCCCTGCAATGGCTACCAGATCAAGATGGGAAAGGAGGTGCTAAGGGGGAGGATGTACCACTATCTATTCTTGCTTTAGTTTTAGTAAAGGCTTCCTGATTGTCTTCAGAAGAGGTGTCATTTCATGTTCTGATACAAGACTTGCATCCTGTGTCAGATCCACTGTCACGCCCTGGAACAAAAAGCCTATGCCCTCCTTGTATTGTTGCAGAATACAACACTTGGAAGAACTGATTAAAAGTGCTTGCAGCAAAGGCTACAGAAACCAGGAAGATCTGGGAAATCAACAGAACAACAACAACAAAAATGTTTAAAAAGTGAAATTATCTTTGAAATTAAGCTAACAAAATAAAAGCGAAGCTGGTGTTTCCTTACAAAAGGGCCTTGACTCAGAATGAACCTTTAGAGGAGGTATCCATGCCTTAAAAATCACTGAAAGCGTGGAAACCCCCAGTATATCAAAATTGAGGATGAAAAATTAAAAAAGTACCCCTGCCTTCTCTAAAAGTGGCAGTGGAGAGAGTGAAGGGGAGTGAGAGGAAAATCAAGAGGCTATTCTTCTTGTAGCTCTACTTGAACTAGTAGCTCATGCTGCATCCTGGTCCTCATCTGCCAGGTCACAAATAGTTTTGTGGTTTAAAATAAGCAGTGAGGAATTGGTTTTAAATACATGCATAAAGGTCTGTATTTATACCCCTAGTTTAGGAAAAACAAAGAAATTTGTTTGGAAGTTACCATTAGACCAAGAATCAAATTTGAAAAGTGCTGCACATCTCTCAGACAGCATGTATCTCCCCTGCTCTGCCAACTTCTGGGTCAACAAAGGTTGTAACAAGAATAACATACATTGTTTTTCAAAAGCAGTGCTCGACATGGACAGGCATGTTCATGGTCTCTTCCTTCTGTTCTGAACAAGCAATCCTTTAAATGCTGAAACACTCCTCCACCATCCTGAGAATTTCTTCATGCCAGCCCAAATGAGAATAACCTTTCCCAAAGGCTTCAAACATTCAAGACTTACAGAACCTGCTTTTTTTTTTTCTGCTGCCCTCTGACCATGACTTTCCCTGTAGTTTCACCTCTTCCTTCCATGATTTCCGTATCTTTGCTTACATGGCATTGCCATCAATGACCTCCCCTCACCCTCAAACCTCTCTTTGAGGGAGCAGGGCCACACTATGGTTGACAAGCATCCAGGAAAGGCCATGCTCTGTTTCACTGCCTTGAGTGAGATACCAACAGTGCCAGCATCCTTGGATGATGCCAGCTAGGGGAGCAGTTCCCAGGGCTCCCTTAAGAGGCTGGGGTCTGTCCTACCCTAACTCAGCTGACCCCAAGCTACCACGCTGCATCATCACAGGAGGTGAGCCAGGCTGTGCCTACAGGAAACGGTCAGGACAGCAGATGAACATGGCCCAGGGACACTGTCTATAGAGATAAACACAATCAAAAGTGTCAGCAGCTGGCATTTATATAAGGGCAGATGCTATTCTTACTCATCTTCTTTGGTTCCTCACACCCCAAATAGACCGCTGTGAAACTACTGGAGGAGTAAGGTGTCACTGAACAACAGCCACAGCATGTGGTTTACAGCACTTCTAGAACCCAAGTCTGACCAAGCATAAACAGATGCAAGGTCACTGCATAACATTTACTGAAATGGAGCTGTGCCTCCACTTGCTGCATACAGATTTTCCTCCTTATATTTCAACTGCATTACAAATTAAATTTTTTTTTCTCTTCAAGTTTTCTCTTCACAGAGAGCTACCCAAAGTTATTCTTGGGTTAGATTTGCCTATGCAAAATCAGGTACATTGTATTTGAAGACTTCTCCCAGGCTATTGCAAAGACAAACCTATTTTTCAGAGTTGTTTTGGACTGTCAGTCTTTGCTACTGTGAAAGACATCTTGCATTGTCAGTTAAAAATCTCATGGTAAGCAATCAAAGAAACTCCTTACTTCATGTGGTTCAAATCAGGCCCCAAGCAATATTAATATCAGAATATGAAATACACGCAAATAATCAAATAGCCATTTAGGTAATCACTTAAATTAGCAAAACAGAAAACATTGAATGGAAGGGTCAATAAATATGCAGGGAGAAAAACACGCAAGTCGGATTTGCTGTCTGTGTTTCAATGTCATATAGCAAAGTCTTGAATAAAAACAAAGAAAAGAAATTCAAGGGAGTCCTAGAAATAAAATATAAACTCAGTGGAGATTTAGTAGAAACCTCCAAGACCACTTCCTGGGGTTTTTAATTTTTTTGCACTCATATTTTACCTTAGTACTAGATTGTGGATATGGACCCCAGAAAATCACACATGAATGTCTTTTGTCTTATCTTTTGTACAGAGGGGGTTCCAGACACTTGCTGCCTACAATTTTTTTGTCAAATGGCAAATGTAAGAGGGAATGTTTACTGTATTTAAATATAGAATATTCATGTTTATAAGGCTTAAACCACATCCGTGGAAGCAAAATTATTCAGTGCTCAAATTACATTGTGTCCCCTTGCTAACTCTCTACTAAAATTGGTGCCCCATGGCAGACAAGCAAAAATCTAAATCCCTGCATTAAGGTGTCATAAATCACAGCACGGCTTACTCAGATTACACTAGGATTCATGCAGGCTTTTAAAAATTTGCATCGTCAGGATGAACAAGCTAACTGTTCCAAAGTTAATAACCACAGCATCCCTTTGAGTCAAGTATTTCTTCTAGCTTGTGGCTGGTCAGCTTCTTAAAAGCAGAAAATATGTTCTTGTGTTCAAGACTTAATAGTGATCAAAGTGAAAAACAAAGAGTCAAAAACCTTTTCATCTAGAGCACATTGGCTTCCTAAGAAATTAGGATCACAAATTAAAAGCACAAAGACCACACTCCTTAAAATAAGATGACTCAATACAGATGGAAATTAAAACACAAAAAAACACAAAAAAAACAACCAAACAACCAAACAAAAAACCACCCAACAAACTTCACAATGGAATATTATCCTTTGATTTTTGATTTCAATTCGTTGAATATTCAAGTGCAGCTGAGGCTGAAATCAATGTGGGCAGCACGGTACATGCATTTTTACTCAGGTACCTAGTTTTATTGCTTTCATGATAAAAATTCTCTAAAAGTGCTCTTAAGCTACACTATAAAATACTGCATTTATAGGAGTTTAACAGCCTTGCTTAAAAAGTCTTGTTGAACTACTACTTTTCATAAAGGCCCAGACTGATAAATAATGCATATATTAATTTAAAATTTGGCCCCGAGGATTAACTCCAATTCCAGTTTTGGTTTGTTTTTTTTTTTTACTTAGTCCTGCTCTACCCTTTTCAAAAGAAATGTCAGTTAGCATGGCATTTGGCTGCAGAAATGAAAGCAAGCATAGATGGGTGGCAATAACCAGATTCTCTGGATAGCAAGAGTGTAAAGAGGTTTAAGGAGCCTATAACCATCTTACATAGCACTTCTGTATTTAGACCAACGTATCTAATTATACTCCTATATTAGCACCTCCTGTCTAATGTAAGGCTATTTTCTTTGACGGGCAGAACCTAGCATGTGGGCTTGTTACACTTGAGGCTATATAATGCATAATTATTTCTTAATGTTTTTTCCACTGGAAAAAAAAACACCTGTACTTGACAGAACTTAAAGAAGACTATCAGTCCAATCAGGTTCCGAGACAGCAAGAATACTTATTCTTCCCCACAAAATCTTTCAAGCACTAAGTTATGTGATTCTTCACAGAAAAAAAAAAAAAAAAGAGAATAGGCTTCCAGATCTGTCCATTTTTCATCTGTTTCAGGTTATTTCCTCATGAGATGTTTTTTTAGACATGTACAATCCATTAGCGAGTGAATGAGGCAAGCAGGCAACCACAAACAAGTCCTTCTATCTTTAGGGGACTATTCTGCTATTACTATTTAAACTTTGTAAGAAGCAACCATATAAATACAACTCCACATAAGGCATATGGGTAAGGAAGACAGGTCATGACAAAGGAGAGAAAAACAGTGACACAGATAACCACGTATTTTGCTTGTTCACCTTCCACACACCCCCCATCCCAAGTCTGTGATGCAGAGAAAAATGATAAAATGAAGGCAAGATCTCTTGACTGCTCCCTCCTGGCCACATCATTCCATTTGCTCCTTTCCTCACTACAGCTGTGGATTCCTTAACTGCTATGCTGCAATTACAGTGCCTTTTGGCATTGACCAGGGTCTGCTCCTGGTATCTTGAAAGAATCAGAACAAGAACATGTAGCAGTCAGAGCTTTTGAACACCCACCAGTTTCAAAAGGTTTGTTTATAGGTGGGTGAATGCCTGGCCACAACCCTAGCTCCCTTCTACGCAGGAGCTGCTTTCTGTTAGGGACCAGAATCTTTGAGCCAAACCAAGCACTACACTAGTAATCTGACACTAGTAATCTGACACTATTTCACCCCCTTTCCCAGGCATTCCTTTTACAGATTCAGTTGTTGCTAGTTTATGCTTCTCAGCTTCTGTGTTTTAGTTAAGAGCTCTGCAGTTTATGAAATCTAAACTATAGGAAATCAACAAGGATGGGCAAAAACCAACAAGGGTGTGGCAACCGAAGTGTAAACTGAAGCGAGTGGGCAAGATGAGGGTGGGTCACTTCTATTTTGTTCAGGTGATGGATTGTGCTTTTATGTAATTTAAGTAAAAAAATGCGGGCATCAGCCAACATAAAGACATCACCAAAGAAGCCAGGAGGACCAGGAAAAAAGTTCAGAAAAAATAAACAGGTCTCACCCGTTAAGTTCATCAGCCACATGAAACAGAAAGGCCTGAGCACCCAGCTCCAGCTGCATGGTGTGAAGCTGCAGCTAGTCGCCAGTAGCCTGGCCACGGCACGACAGACTGGCCCCAGTGGCGCCACTCACCTTGCCGCAGCCCGGTGGCCCCCAGAGAATGAGGGAAGGGATTTCGTGGGACTCCAGGAGGGACCTTAGCAGAGTCTGCGCTCCCAGGACCCGCTCCTGCCCCACGTAATCTCTCAGCGTATCAGGCCGCAGCAGCTCGGCCAGGGGCTTCCCCTGCAGCTTCTGCGCCAGGCTCGCCCCACTCAGCGCCGTACCGCTGCTTGCCGCGCCTCCGGCCTCCGGCTTCACGGTCGCTTCCTCCCGCCCCGTTCCACTCCTGTCGGGGCCTCTCGGGCTCTGTCCACCGCCGTGGCCCTTGTAGAAGAGGGAGAAGCCAGGGGGGGCAGCGACCGGCCGGGCCTCCTGCAGCTCTCCCTTCGCCTGACTCCCCGGCGG
>VWZY01001530.1:437676-471040 GCA_013399075.1 Chloroceryle aenea | reverse complement strand
CCCCCCCCCCCCAACTTGTACAGTTGGCAGCACGTTTCTTTGCATGTCGGCAAAGTTCTGTCTTCGGGAATTAACATGAAGTTTTGCTTCAGGTTATACAATTGAAAGATTTTTTATTTTTTTTTTTAAGGAACAGTTTTCATGTGTGAAATCAAGGTTAGCAAAAGAATAAAGATTCAGATCTGTCCTTGACCCGTTGCACTGAATAGCCACACCAAGAGGTTATGGTGATCCAGTGGTAGAGGGTAGGAACAAACAGTTACGAGGTGAAACACCACTTTTGATAACAGCATCAGGTTCTGTGAAGGAAAATTGATTATGAAACTACCAGGCAGTCTGGTAGGTGAGCAGATGATGGATACGAGATGGGGAGAGAGCTAGGACCCACTTTTCTGCATGGTGGTGGTTTGGCTATGAGAGCAATGCATAGAGACTGCAAGCACAGGAGTAAAGGGACTGCAGACAGAAAAGCCATGGCTTTTCAAACTGACTGTCCTGTCCCTCTGCACCATGACACATCTTAAGTGTCAAGAATTCAAGACACACATTCACAAATTTTTCTATTTGGTTTGTTTTTCTCCATCTCTTGCCGATCAAAAGGGAAAAAAAGATGACCAGTGGCCTGAACTGCTAATTGAAAAGGGACTACACTACAATTTGCTTTCATTTGATAAGTTCTGGGCAATTGCCTTTCAAGTCCGTGCAATGCACATCTCATGTAGATCCCTGCAGCTGTTCCATGCTTGTCATTAGGTCCATCACTACTTTTCCTTATAGGTTCAGGGAATGTCTTGAAGTATGAGATGAGATTCGGCTGCGTGTCCAAGCCTTGTCTGTCTAAGTGGTAGCTGGGAAGGGTTTTTGAGGGTGCTTGCCAAATTGCATGTGCTAGAGCAGAAGTAAATCAGTTAATTAAAGTTAATCAGTTAAATAAAAAGAAAGGGATGGATCTACCACTGCAAAGAAATGCTGCCTGGATCGCAGATAGTTTCTGTCTGTTGGCTTCTTATCTTTGGCACACCCTGTGGACTGTGTTAAGCTGTGGAAGAAAGAAAAAGATCCCTGCATCTGGAAATATACAGGTAGCAGATATACTTTTAATAAGTCAGATATATTTCACTAATCAGTATTGTTACTGTTTAACTGGATGAATGCTGCTTGTATTCGGATGTAGCCAGTTAAACTTGCTTACTCTTTCATGGAGCGGCACATATGCCTATTTTTCAAGAGTCTATCTGGCAGTAAATCCTAGGCAGCTGATAGGCTTTTCAGGGAGGTGCTTTGTCTTGCCATTAATACATGATACGTCCTCTAGTGACCTCTAGTGACAAGGTACTGCCCCAAGGTTACCCTTTGGCCACGGTGGGAGCAAGGTTGTCAGCCCTTGTTGTGGGACTTAAGAGATCCCCAGTGACGGTTATGCCCGTTATTTCCCCGTTGTAATCAACAAGTGTTGTCAGATCTCTCCAAAGAAGTAGCATCACTGGGTATTACATCACTAGATACTGAAATCAAAGATAGTATGTACATTTGCTGCGACTTCCAGGAAAGTAATACAGTACAGTGATGACCCATCATGTTTTAACTCGGGAGCTTTTAGAAGAATTCTTAAAATGAAACATTGCTTAAACAAAAGAAATATGAGTTTAGGCAAAAAGAGACACACTTTGCTTCAAGGATGAAGGTTGCCAGAATGCTCAGGATTTTAATTAGCTTGCTTCAGATGAAATCTTTCTTTCTGTGAAGAGATTCACCTGAAAAATCTTAAAACTGATTTCATGTCAAAGGTTTGAGATCTGAAAAGTCTGCAATCTCACATTTGTAAATTCTGGTACTGTTAGCCAAGAAAGCCATGACTCTGTGTGAATATATAATAGAATTTTTCACACATTGTGAAAAGAGAATTAATTGAAGCATTACTACACATATCAGCACTCAAAATTTGTTAAATTCATTAAGATCGAAGACAGCAAGAAAAATAATAATTTTTAAAGTCTAGAATACTTTGTATGCTCTTCATGACAACCTACAAAGCTCATTATATGAATATCCTCTAATCCATTAGAAAAAAATGTTCTTGCGGGAATCTGTACTGATATTTTTCTCAGTTAGAACAATCCAATGAGATTTTATTGAGGTTTTAGATGCTTTTTTCCTTTGTACTGGTTCTGATTCTATGATATATATACATGGATAAATAAAAAGGAAAAACTTAAGGGACATTTAGAAAGTAAAAACATGTTAGGATTGTCTTTATCTCTATTTTTAATTAATTTGGTAATGTCAGTTATTGAAGGATGATTTTTTTTTTCTTAAATGCTCACTTTAAGTAATGATCTTTAAGTCTATTCTTTAGACAACTTGATAGAAGATGAACTAGCTGTTCAGTAGTGTTGTGTTGAGGAGAATGTTTTCCCTGATATGTAGCTCTATTGGATCTGAAGTTCGGTCTTATTCTGTTACTGAAACTGGTAACAGTATAGAATTGTGTGCGTTTCATGCAAGACAGTCAAACAAGATTGGTAAAGAGAACTGATAGACATGTAAAAACATACTAGCACTCTTGTTCTTTATAAAAACTGGTTTCTGTAGATTCACTGGCAAATGAAAAAAGTCTGGTTGGTGGTTTGCTTTTTGTGTCTGAAGTGCAGTCGGAAGCTGTTACTGCACTCGGAGTTAAGCTTGAAAAAAGATCCACTTTTATGCCTAGCTCACTAAGATACTGCATATTTTCTTGAGTGGATTATAGTTTGTGGGGAAAAAGTTCATTTCATTGCACTGTCCTATTTTTTATTGCACTTGTACTGTTTTGCTACTCTCAGTTTATTTTCCAGTTTTTAATATCTAAGACCAGTGCATTAAATGTTTCATAGCAAGAGAACTATGCTCATTGCACTGTGAAGAAGACAGATTTTAAAATACCTTATGTTAAGACTAATAAAGATGGCTTTCTAGTTCTTATCTGTGCTAAAGGTTTTTTTTTCCCTGAATATTGCATGTCAGTGACTGTCAGAGCTCTTTGCCAGTTTCATTGCACACATTGTGAGTGTAACACCTGCCAGAAATTTGTTTTTTGATTGCTCTGCGTAGAAGTTACATTTGGCCTTTTGAGTCAAAAGGTGTCTCATGATGTAAAGTTTCCTAGGTAGGCTGTTTCATAAGTCCTCAAACGTAGAAAGGTGCATGGACTCAAAAGTATTTCAAGAGCAGGGCAAGTGTCCTTGCTAGGGACTGGCAATAGGGCTGTGTACATTCAGGGGCTTCTGGATAATCCAGACTCATCCTTCCCCCCCTCTTTCTAGAGAAGTATCGTTGTTAACTGCAAGTAAACCCTTACTAGAGCTCCCTTGTTCCTCTGCATGCTGATATGTGGCCTGTGGCTTTCAGACATGTGAAGGTTTGGACACATTGCTGGTGTGATCAGAAAGGCTGGTAACCTCTACCAGAGTTCATATGTGAAAATAGTACTTTCCTGAACTCCCCAAGAGAGGAAAGAAGTGGGGTGGGATCTAAAGAGCTCTATGGATCTTGCTCACTTTTTTTGCGGTTCTGGAGAAAATGTGTGTTTGGCTTCCTAAGAGAGTGTGAAGGAACAGTGCCACCCTTTACTCATGATGCTGCTTTCTCAAAGGATCCTTAATCAAGAAAGAAAATCTAAGAGCTGTAACCACTAAGTTTCAGTAAACCCATTTGCTCTCTGTGATACTACAGCAGAATACTACTATCAATAGCAAATAACTGTACTTTTGGTAAGCCTGTATCTGTTCAGTGAGTTGTAATTGGCCTTCAGTAATAATTATGTGTGTTGTGAGCAAGCAGAGACCTTAACTGAGGTTGTGTGAGGCACAGTACAGGTCAGATCCACTTCACACAATTAATTGTCTGAGCAAATGGATAAGAGAGAATTAAAATGAGAAACAGGTATAGATATGCTTAAGAGTCTCCTCAGGTCACACTCTCAGTCAGTGACATCAATGCGGAGGCATCTGTAATATGGAAACGAAATGGCTGACTCTGTGTCTAGTATCTTCTTTACATTGCTATATGTTGAGATATGAGGGGAGGCATGCCTCTGAACCCTCAGCCTACTGGATCCCAGCCATTAAATGAACACCGAGTACTTTGTGAAGGTCCTGCTCACCATTTGGTCCACAATCTAAAATTGTAGAAATCTCTGGCAACTTCCAGTTGTTGGTGTGGGTGTGGTGTGTTTTGTTTTGTCGTTTTTCATTCATTAACATGCAATTCACTCCTTGCTCCCTCAGTTCATTCTTCTTGGTTTTTATTTAGATCTTGTGACTAGCACAGTCAGAGGTATATCATAAACTTTGGAATATGTGACTGTTAAGACACAGGAAAATCAGATCAATTTTGATACAGCAAAGGCATAGCCACAACATTCTTTTACACTGAAATAAGTATCTTGTCTGTCTTCCCTTAAAAACTCCTCTTTGACCTTAGATACATGGGTTAGCAAAGAATTCTTTTGGCCGTCCGTGATCTTTCAAAGGTGTCTTGTTACAGGTTGCCTACCCAGCCAATTTGTAATATGCACGGAGGTGCAGACATCCAGACTGTCCCTGTGACCTTTCCCTTCTTGCACCCTTGTGCAGTGTCTAGTGGACATGTTTAGCAGAAGGCACGGTGCAGTAAAAGTGACTTTCCAGAGCTGATTGCAGTGTGAGGATTCCAAACAAAGGCCCTTGAATAGGAGAGGCTACATTTCTGTCACCCTGGATGGTAATCTCTTGCGTAATGAGATTTTTGAGGAGCTGTGTATCTTTATTTTTCCTTTTATATGGACAATCCAACATAATTCCTGGTCTTTATGTTTGCTGAAAATGGTTTATTTTTCACTTATGAGTTAAACAAATCTCTTAATTCCCTGTATTGAACATATATCTGTTTCTTAGGCATGCATTGTACAGTATATAAGAGAGGATTTTTTTAAGTGCTGAAACAAAAATCGGAGCTTCCAAACCCCCTTGCTTTCTAACACTTCTAACGCAGGTGGGAGGCTGGGTGCGGTTGGGTAGGAATTCCGAGATAAATACCCAAATAACAGCAGAGTTGTTATTAAGTGGGAATTCTTTATTGCAGCAGTGGGGATTCTCCTCCATAAGTGCTCCAATGAATTAGCAAAACACACCATATACAGGAAAAACATACATATTCATCAGATTTCCTGGAAAGGGCAGTCTTACTCTAACGAGTTCCTGGAATTCATTTACATAGTCCCAGCGTGAGTAATAAAATTAGAGTTAGGGTCTTTTCCCCATACGGTGGTCATTCATAGCCTTCCTCACACTGTTCTTTAGTTGAACTCTGGGCTTCCTTTGCCCATATATGGTCGTGGCGTTAGCTCATCCATCCTTCGGCCCTGGAATGATCCAAGAAGATCAGTTACACTTTAAATGATATGTTCACTAAGAGAATTGTTGCTTTTGTCAAACCATTTTGCCTTGCTGAAATTTATGTTAGACCCATGTTTGGTAATTCAAAATCTGGAGACATTGCCTGAAGCCACTTGGTCCTGCATGTTTTAGGCCATCCCAGAGGCATCCTCAGCACCCTATTTATACCTATCCTATGTATTTCTTCCAATTCCTATGTTATCAGGGCTTCATTATGGTTTCATGGGAGTCCTATTCTATTCTACAAGAATAGAAATGTACACTATGAAAATATAACTTGCTAGTGACGGCCCTGAAGAATTGGAGGGTCTAAACATAAGTTCATATAGCACCACTAAAATGGAAGAATGAACAAAATTCAGATGATTAGGACAAATGAATCAAACTGACCAAAACTATTGACTTATGTTTCTATGAGGAGGTGGTTTGTTTTGTAGTCACTCCTAATCCTCTAATCTGTCCTTCTTTCAAGGTAGCATTCTAACCACTAAAAGGCAGATCTGTCGCCCTGTTGCATCTTTCCAGCACTGCATCCAAGATCTGCATCTTTAAACTCCATTGTGTTTGTGCTTCATTATTAGTTGTAGAATAACTCGCTGTCTGTTAAAATAAAGACATGCGCAAAGGTATGGATTTACCCAAATAACTTGAAATGCACAGGCTTTTGAGGGCATTTTCTCTTCCTTTTCCTGATTCCACATACAACTACTGCCTCTTCTGCCATGTTAGTTTCCAGGTTTGTTAAACACATTATTTACAGTGCTGCATGATAAAATCTTATTACAGAACTTTATCACAAAGTTGTGCACCAAATATTATTGTAAATTCAACTGTAAATCACTTACTAAAAATTGCTTACACTTATCAGGCAGCTACTTAAGAGAACAAGCATGAAAATCTTTACCTGGGAATTCATGGTTGTAATTCTTAAAAAGTCAAACAGATTTTATTTAATGATCATCTTTAAGAATCCCTATGAAATATGTTATGGCTGCCACCAATTGCCAACAGATTGCATTGGAATGTTTGTGAGGGCTAGTGTGGGACTCAAGAAAGCTTGTGTCAGGCCTCTTTGCACTATTCCTGTCTCACACTTGTGCTGTACATGGTCAGCCTGCTTCATTAGCAGCAATTTAATGAGTGGTTAGATATTTCAGGAGGCCAGCTCAGGATGCTCCATATGTCCTCAGGCAATGTGAAGTTTCACTGCATTAGAGATTATTTATGGACACTGAGTGTTGTTACATCAGAGACCTCACAGTCAGTATAGGCAGGCCGTTACAGGACTGTGTGGAGAAGCAGGGGGCTCATGGGGATGGAAGAAGACACCTACGGTAACCCAGCAAATCTGTGACAGCAGCAGAGCTTTCTGACTTCCATGCTGGGGTCTGAGGCGTACTGCTGCTGCAGCATAACCCCCTTGCAATGAAGAAAACATCATCTTTATCACACCTGTTTCTTACACCTGGAGTTGTATTTTTTGGCACACATGCATGAAAACCCTCACATTATTAGCTATCATTTGCCAAGTATATGGGAGAACTAGTTTCGGGGTTGTTTTTTTTCCCCACAAATTCTTCAGTCATCTCTGTTTCAGCATCATGTGACTGTGGTATAGAAAATTGGTTTCTTAGGGATCTCCGGGTTCCAAAATCAGTGGAATGCTTAATTGAAAGAGTATGGGTTTGCAATAATGATTTAAGCTTTATTTCCAGCTCTGTGAAGTCTCCCATAGTTCCCAGAATCTCCTGCATCTGTAGTCATACTCTTAATGTATGCAGTGTCTGGAACTATAAATGGTTTCCCAAAATCGTCAGCAGAAAAAAAAATAGACTATTAAAAGAAAAAAGAATCAAATTATTTTTCACTTGCATTTGACCATAGAAACTGCATTTTGTGTTTTACCTTGGAAATCATCATTTATAGGACACATTAATTTGAGGAAGGTCAAGAAGAAAAGTGCATGTCTGTAGAGTTATATACATAAGTTTTATCAGTATGAATTTAGAATTGGAATTAGTTTTAGTGTCAAATGAAACAGTGAGGTTTATGCCAATTAAACATTTGGGGGGGGGGGAAGAAACAAACAAATAAATCACATTGCTTTGGAGCATCTGTTTATCCATTATTCAATCTCTGTCCTGTTTGTTTTTTTTTCTCCTCGCTTATAAAAGCACGTTTCCTTTGGTCTTTGCACTTTGGACTCCACTGTAGTCCAAAAGAGTCATTCAGTATTAGAAATAAGTAGATGAAACTAAAGCATAGCTTTCTGAACTATGTAAGACATTTAAAGTACTGCTATCAGTTGGCCAATTAGAACTGCAAACAAACAAATACTGTTTGTTCCCGTGGAAAGCTGAGATTTTTCTACCTTCCAGTGACAACTGGATTCAGATGTACTGTGTTCTGTAGATTACATATGATGTAAACCTTCAAACCTAGCAGACTTATGTTGTTATTAGGAACTGTTGCTAAACTTTTTTTAAAAAAAATTATTATTTTTTATTTTGAGATCCTAATGCAGATAAACTTATGTTTTCTAAAAAAAGCCCTCTGTTTTTTATGAGCTGCAGTGGTAGGTCTCCCACTTGATGGTGTTCAGGAAAAGCATCTGCAAGACCAGTAGGAGAGGCAAGCTGAGAGAAGCAAAACCAGTCCATGTATATATGCAGGCATGTGTCTGAACTCTCAGTGGTCTGCTGATTGCTGTGCTTGGACTAAGCTAGAACAAGAATAAGTCTGGTGCTGGCGCTAATTAGCTGTTTGTATTTTTCAAATACTCTGGAAGTGGTATTTCAGTTCTGTCTCTCCTCAAAATGTGGGTGCTAGATAACTTGCATATGGTGTAGGGTTTTTTTTCTCTTGAGGGACTAATAAGGAGAAACTGTGGTTTACAGTGACCTCCAGTGGTGAAAAACCTTTTTGGAAGAATGACATAGCTAATATTTTGATTTTTGTGTGAAAGTCATTCCTCGGGGGTTTAGCTGATAAAGGTTTCTATCCTATAAAGCATTTTACATTTAGATCTATTTTAAATTTTTTTTGCCTTGTTTCTGTTGTTGCTTAAAAAAAATAAATCCTGGATGTTTTCTTCGTTCTGTTCTTTCTCCTCTTAAGACCTTCTTGTTTTTTGGATTGGCAGTAGTTGACAATAGTCATACTGGAGACATATTGTATATGAGCTGTATGAGGCTTTGCTGATAGTGTTTTCTGGTATAACAGTGTGAGATCAGTTCTGGTTGTCTTCCCCTCAGAAATCTTACTTTCTGTAGTCTCCTCATGCTCACAATTTCTTTCAGCTTCTTCCACATCAGCCCTTCTGGCTTTCCCATATATTTACAAAGTGTCTCTCATGTTATTCATTGAGGACATTTTCCATTTCATTTAAGTTGGCTTCTTAGGTGTTCTATGTTAAGGGTCTATTTATTATGCAATGGTTAGCCATCTGGCTAGCCCAGACCCCACAAATAGTATGAAAGAGTATATTTTGGAATTAGTGATGCTGGAATATGGTATTGGGTGTGGAGGGAAAATAGTTCCATGTTCTACGATGCAGAATATACTTTTATGCTTTAGAGTCTATCACAGCAATTTTAATAGAAGAGTAGTTTTCTGCCTACGGTGGTTCTGTGTTGTGGGCAGCATGGGTTAGCAATAGAGCTATCTTCAGGAATGAAGGTGAAGCTACAAAGAACAGTCAAGATATCAGGTCATTTGTGGTCTTACAGGAGTGGGGAGGAAATGTTTTGGTGTTCATATGATATAGGAATCACTTGCCCTTCTCAGATGATTTTTCATTCTTTTACACTTCAGATACCGAGTAAATGTGCTTTGTGGTAGGCGTGCAAGGAATCAGAAATCATCAGACTTCAGCCAGCTGCTGTGAATGAAAAAAAGTAAATTCACATGTGTGTGACTTGAGTGGACATATCCTGAGGTGCTAATGAGTTTTAATGGGAGTTGTCTTTTCCTGGGAATATCTAGATAGCAAAACAATAAAAATGGTATGAAGATAGGTTTCGGAATTTGCGAAACAAGTTTTGTTGGCAGTGATTATAATGGTTCTTTAATCCCTATTAGCTCTGTTTGGGCTGGTATTGTCAGATTAGATTGTCAGAATGGAGTACCTTGACAGGCTAACATTTGGAAAATAAGCAATTAAACAGCACAGTAAGGCAGCCCATTGAAAGATAAAGCATAAAGCATTTTTCTGCAAACTGTGCTTGGGCTGGCTCGGTCATAAATCCTTCCAAAAGAGATCAGCTGGGTGCTATTGCTTTTCCTTTAGAGAGACTTTCTGTACCTTGCCATGACCACAGTGCCTGGGAGTGAAAGATCCTGTTATCCTTGTGAAAGACGAGAGCGTTGCCCTTCTTGACCACATTTCTGCTTTCCTTATTCTGGGCTGCAAAGGGGCAACTATGCTTATGAATGGGAATAAGGAGATTTTGAGATAGGGAGCTTGGGTGCCATTCTGGGAAGGAGCCAATCACCTTCCTGGAAATCTCTAGGTAGCCTGCTTCTTGTGAACCCTGCAAATGCCTGGGAATTTAGTGCATATTTTAATACCCATGGAATAAACACGTATAAAATAGCCCAATTGTCTGGTTTTCCTGGCTGACAAAAATGAGGTTCAGATTGGAGTTGAGGTGAGGAACTGGTGATATACATAGCCATGGCTGGTTCTGCAGTGACAAGCACGTGCTGCTCACCTTTTATGTTTTCACTGTTAATCTGCAGGCAGTGGAACACAGACATTGGGTTTCATGCACCTGTGAGAGTCTGTGAACCTCTGAAGAGGTGATGATGGTGTCAGAGTAGCTTGAAAAATTGAGTGACTGCAGTTGTCAGGAGCATAGCAGTTGTTGGAGTGACAAAGGTCCAGATCTATGATATGAAATATAGTGGAGCAATGGCTATAGTTGCATCATCTGTTATGGCTTATAAGCCATTTATATCAAACCTAGCTGGGACCTGAAGTACCTGCAGATGGTGATGGTCTTAGGAGACTTTCTAAACATGGTATTCAGTGATATGAATGTTAACTATTACAAGTCTACCTCTCTCCAATTGTTACTGCTCCTTAAATGGCTCCAGGCATATTTCTTTATCCCTGCTAATAATAGATAGGATTTACAGACTGCTCATATACCGAGGACTTAATGCCAAGCACTGTCAAAATGTGTCATAGCTTCAAATCCTAGTTTTGGATGTTCTCTGTGAACCTACTTGTGTCAGTACTTTCCAGGAGTGCTTCCCCAGGACAATAGTGTTTCCTTTTTTAGTTCAGCAGTGGTAGGCAGCGTGACAATGAGCTGTTTTCAGAGGAATTCCTGAGAATCACAAGATAATCTTTAGGAACTACTGCCACCTATTTAGAATACATGATTATAAACTGCTTATTCTATTCTAAAATCTACAGATTTGTGATTTTGTGTATTAATATAAAAAATTAAAGCTGCTTGCATCCAACAACCTTATTTTCCTTCTCGAGATGTAGTAGACCAGCAAACAACCTACCTCTTTTTCCTTTGTATTTTGCTGGCTTAGATTCTTCTGTTAAGTATTAAAAAAAACCAAAACCCAAACAAGCCAAGTTTTAAAATAGTTGTACTCAGTCTGTCCAGAGCTTAAGCAGACTAACCTGTAGTGCTGTGAGGGGAACCTCGGCACTAAGGAAGCAGACTGAAATCTTTTACTTCGCAATCAGGCTGAACTCTGTTTCTGCAATGTCTCATGAGCTTGAGAAACCTCATAAAGAAAATTGTAGTGTTTATTCATATTAAAACACACCTATAAGTTTCTGTTTTGGAGATTTAAGTTATTGTACCCCACAATGGAATAAGGTATTCAATGTTCAGGTAAATTTTGTTGTATGTAATGCTCCTTCACTGTCCTGTCCTCACAGGTAAGCATGTTACTACACTGAAATGGTGTGAATTTAGAGCCCACCTGCAGCTCCCTACTTAATTCTAGTATATGCAATATTAGCACATGGATTAAGTCAATGATTCTACTTTTAAAGTTTGTTCATACTTCAAGGGCCTAGGAGATGCTGTGCGTGGAGTTAGCATGAGGCAGGGAGCATGCTGCCAATTGACATTCTGTCCCATCTGAAAACCCTGGTTACAAGGATCAGTAGCTTTGCACAGAATGCTTCTAAACAGTGACCTGAGTGCAGTGATAATGTATGTGATCAAGAGGAGCAGACAGTTGACAGGTTCTTGAGATTCAGATTGGACTGTTTCAAGAAATCATGCTACTTCAGCTCCCTTCAGGAGCACTGCTATGCAAGTTTGAGATATTCCCTTGTAACTAGATGCGTTCAGGGAATGTTCCTTAAACAAACCCAAATATATAAGTATTTACATTTTGATCAGCAAGTCAAATGAATAACTAGCAATGTCTAAAAAGATTAACTGCACACATAGTAGTACCACAGGTACTGCTTGCTCAGAGACGCACCTATATGACCAAGTCAATGTTTGGAAAGAGTCATTGGGCTTACCTAAGAGAACAATCTTTTTAACAGCCATTGCCTTTGCTGTGTTAATCCTCAAGGCCCATTGGTGAAGCTATGGGGGCGCAGCCCCCTCACTGAGGTCCAGGTTGGTATTTGCTCTCTGCTCTGCCACATGTGACACTTCATTCCTTGCAGTTACAGTCCTGATCCATGACACTTGATTCTGGATGGTGGTAAAGCAGACATCTGATCCTTCGTTCTTGATCTCTGACACTGAATCTCCATTAGGAAAATTACTGGTACCCGATCTGCCTGGTCACAGCTACCCGATATATGGTGATGTTCCCCATTGTGGTATGTTTACCACCGAAAGTAATTCTGAAACAGCTAGTACAGCAAAACTAAAGAATTGAAGGATTTGGCTGTACTCTGCAGATACTGTGGCTGAGACACGATGTTAAGAAACCATATCATGTAAGAAAAATTGCAGGGGTAAAGGGAGATAAGAAAGAAGAAACGTTAAAGAAAAACAAATGTTCAGACCACTTAAAACAAAGCCAAAAATAGATATCTCCAGCTTCACATAGAATTGTCTTTTTGTGTCAAATTTTGCTGATTCTCTTTCACAATAAGTATATTCAGTTCATTCATTAGGTTTCCAGAAGCTAACAAGCCTTTGACTAAGTAAGCTAGTTGAAATTAGTTTGCAAATAAATTTATAATCTGTCTCACATCATAAGGTATTTCAGTTTCATTGGAATTTTTTTTTTTTTGCCCCCCAAGAGAGGGCTGCAATAAGCAAAACTCTGCTGAAATGAGAAATAGACATGCTTCATTCCAGTTGCAAGCATTGATTTTCTCCAGTTAATTTTATTTGGAAGTAACACATCCTCATGTGTCCATCAGTCCTCTGTTTTCATGAGCCATCACTTTCCAACACGTTCCAGTGTTTTGTTTCAAATCTATTTGGTTAGCTCTAGTGACAACTATTTTTAATTCTTACACTGGATCATATGAATTGGTTAGGGAATAGACTTGTGCTCCTGGTAATCACAATTCATTTTCCATAGCGTCAGATGAATAATTTAGGTACAAAAAAAAATAATGCAGCAGTTGTGAAATTGAATCCCACAGGCAGAATAATGAGCTGGGTCACAGCAAAGCTTCCAAATGTCTGCAGGTGAAAGCAGGATGGGAGAAAAGCCAAAAAGCCCAAAGTCTTCCACACTGTTACTCAGGACAGATCTAGAAGTAACTAGTATCTCCACTATGTTCTAGCAGCAGAAAGGAAGGATTACAAGCAATTAGACATGCATGTTTATATGAATATTCTGGATTTAGAGGTTGGCCAGCATCCCAACTGCAGGTTTCTATTAGCACTTACCTCAAACTGGGCAACATGAGGTGATACTGTTTCCTAGTGAGATCATCAGACAGCAGACCAGGACCAGAAGTTACATCTATTCTTTTATCCATTGCCTTTTCATGTGTCCATTTATCCCATGACCTCACAATATCCAGTGGCAGTAAACTTCCTGAGTAATTAGTGTGAGAATTTGTTGCTTTTCATTTGAAGCTGGTGTGCAATACTTGTGTTGAGTGTCTCTGTCCTCTTGCGCTGGGAGAGATGGCAGTTAGTCAATCCCTATTCTTCTTGTCACAGCAATCACATTTTTTTAGAGACATGATTCTACTTATAGGTGTATGTATGACTTTTCAGTGAGTACTGAAATTAAGAAAATAGGAAAAAGGGTGTGATTTGTAACTGTGATTCCAAAGATATTACAGAGTTTAAAAGAAAAAAAGGCCTATAACTTAAGCTTCCCCCAGCTGTGTGAAGTCAGAAGGGACCATTTTGATCCTTCACTCTGCCCTTCCATAGGGCAGAGGCCATGGAAATTGGCCAGGTGTTTTCTGTATGGAGCCC
Organism: Chloroceryle aenea; assembly: GCA_013399075.1. Lineage (NCBI taxonomy): Eukaryota > Metazoa > Chordata > Aves > Coraciiformes > Cerylidae > Chloroceryle > Chloroceryle aenea. The sequence goes on along the minus strand of VWZY01001530.1, from coordinate 457,236 downwards.
AAAAATCTTGTGATCAAATTAGTGTGAGTAATGTTAATGGAGTTTCTATAAATAGAAGCAGTGAGCAGATGAGGATAGGTCAGGGGAAGAGATGAGAGGGCTTATGAGGTAAGAGGAGAGTTTGTTTCATAACAAGACTGCTCTTCTCATGTTTCTCTGTCCCAGAACCAGAGTCACTAGACACTGAGGAATCCTGATCTGATCTTGCATTAACATAAATGCAACAAACTTATTCTAAGCAATGTTATGTTTACTTTTTTTCCACATAAAAAAAAAAAAAAAAAAAAGGTAACAAGGTAGCCTGAAAGCACATCCAGAAATGCAAAAGATCTGCCTTCTAGGGAATGTTAGTTTTCTCACACTGAATGGCTATAATGTTTCTTAATCCTGCTGTTTCTTCAAGTCAGATTTTCCTATTTATAAGGTTTTATTAAATGTTACAATAATGTGTAACAGAGGATGTTCACCATGGTCAGCTGCATGATGCAGCTAGAGTCCTAACATTTGTGTTGCCTGTTTCTTTGCACTTTACCAGTGCAATGTTAGATAGCCTGTAGGCCCCCCTTAGGCAGAAGCTCAGGGATGTTACAGGTACAAGCAGACCATGCTGGTGAAACACTGTCACCCCTTTTCCCTTCTCAGATAGGATAAGAAGTCCAGATAGTGATTGCCTAGGTGCATGGGGCAAGTGGGAAGGTAGGGGTACGAACTCTTCAGCTGTCTTCCTTTTTGCTGGACAAGTTTCTAGGAGAGAGCACTGAGGGACTCCTGAGGGCAGTGCCTGCTCTGACCACCGGCTTCATTCACTGAGAAATGAGGCCTGTTTACCAGTGCCTGAAGCATGAGTTGTTCAGAGAATGATTACTCTTCAGCTTTTGAAGTGGTCTAACCCCTGTAACATAGTACTGTGATTGCCTTCACCTGAATATCCAAACAGGCACTTCAGAAGTTCACAAGTGGGAACAACAGGCAAAACTTTTCACCAAAGACTTTTCAGAGAGCAGTCAGAAATGCTTCTGGATGCACATAATGATGTCAGATGGTGAAGCACACTGAAATATGACTACTCTCAACAAAGGTTGCCTTGCAGCTGTTCTGGCCACATGGGTGGAAGTTCCTGCCTAATTGGGTGGTACCTCAGTTCTGGTGTCTTTAGCTTAACATCCTCCTCATAAAATAATGCTGAATCCTTCAGTGTGGACTTAGCAAAGGCTTAAAGCCTCTACTTCAGTAGCCTGCAGGTGTGCAGTGTATCTGAATTTTAATTTGGAGCAGGTGGTAATAGTAAATCACAATGTGTGCATTTTGGAAAAGTAATACAACTGCTGAACTTGGTTGGGCAGATTTAGTTCAGTGGTTTGGTTCTTCTGTACTTGCTGGAAAAAATATGTGTCTTTAGATACTTGTGAGCTAGTTTAAGCTATTATTAAGCCATTCTGTTAACACAAGTATTTCATTCATGAAAGACTTGCCTCACACTTTCTGGAAGAAAATAAAAAGAGAAAACTCTGTTAGTTGCATGAAATCAGAGGTTGAAGAGGTAGGACTGCAATTGTGTAAGTGATACAATGTGGTAGGGAGGTGAGGCTTTGGCAGGCAGCATAGCACTAATAAAATAATTTTTCCTGAAAGAAAAAAAAAAAGTAATTCCTCATCATTTACAGGCTGAAACACACTGTTTCAGCAGTGGAATATTAATGAATCAGTAATGTAAGACTTCGTTTTATTTAGCCAACTTCTCTAACACTGCGGATTTATCCAGCCTTACATGTTGATAAAATTTCTATGAAAAGAAACTTCTGTCTTGGAAAAGCTACAGCTGGCCGAAGGAAGCGGTCTTTTCACTTAGCCAGTTGGCCTAAAGGCTTTAAATCTTACATGATTTTACTTAGCCTGCACATAAAGGTAGGGAAATAGTTTCAATTATAGGGGCTGGAATCCAGCTGTGTCTCTTTTGGGTCACTGTGCTCATCAGATGCCCCAACTGACTTCTGAAAGTCATTTCCTTCCAGCATTTCTATGAGATAAAAACTTTGCTCATCTACTGTAGTGAATGATACAGCTTGTTATTTTACTCCTGGTCTGTCTCGAGGAACACTGCTTTCCAAGAAGAGTACTGAGAAGTTGAAAAATGGTTAATGTGCAGCCTCAGAGTTTCTCCCTCAGTTCTTATTGACTGTTCTAATATCTGGTGACATTTTTGGGACCCTCCTGGATGGTAAACAGGAGACTGTTCATAACAAGTTGATACTCAGGACTTGTTTCTTCTCATTGAGGGCATCCTCCCTTGTGTTACTCACTGCGCTCCATTTAAGCAGGTTCTTTACTGATTATAAACTTCCTGAAGGGTGTCATAGAAAGAAGTGAAAGCACAGAAGAAAAGATGTCAGTGTGCAGGGGTGCATCTGCCAGTGCCACTTGAAGGTGAGAGAAGAATCTCCAAGGTAAATCCTGCTCAGGCTTCCTGCATCTGCAAGGAAAGTCCTCCCTTGACTCAATGGCCTTCAGGAAAGCAAGCGCCATGCAGCTCACATGTAGCTATGAAAAGACTGAAATCTCTGGCAACAAAGCCTTAGAAGTTGTTGAGGTCTGAGCATTGGGTGGGGTTTCCTATATTTTTTTTTTTTTTTTATTCAGTTAGCAAAGGCAGGTAATTGTAAGCAAGAGAGCTCCACCAGCTTTTAAATGGTGATAACAGTATATTTAGTACACACAAAGTATCTTTTTAAGCTTTTTTTTTTTTTCCTTGGAAATTATTTAATTTGAAATTTCTCACAACATTTCTGCCAAGACTGATGTTCATTTCTGGAAGTTTCAAGTTGAACTATCAAAGCCTGACAAATTGAAGAAAGGTTCTATTATAGGAGATATTTGGTGAATCTCAGCTTGTTTTATATATTAGTGTCCTGCCAGCTACCATAATACCTTTTAGATCTTACCAGTTATTGGACACTGAAGAAGTGCCACAGAGGATCTTTGTAATGGCTATAGATATTGTTCATTTCCTGACTGTCTTTGGCTGGGCACTGAATGTGACTAATCTTAACAGCCAGGTGGCTGGGCATCTGGAATTAACGTTTAGTTGAAGGAGGGGCAGGGGCTAAAGGAGACAAGAATAGGTAGTGATTGTGATGGCTTTCAAAGTTTGGCTCTTAAGGCTAAGACCTTGCCATGATTCATTTTGGAATGAATGCTCTAGGGGAGAGAAAAATAGCTACAAAAGAAGATATGTAGTTAAAAGCCATTTCTGTTGCTGAGAATATCGACCAGTGCAAAATGCACCCTGGCAGGATGGAAGACAGGGGGGGAGATTTCCGTGACCTTTATTTACCTTTTGTCCCTTCATTCTGTTTTATGAAATTGAACAGAACAGGCTATTTGTATTCATATGAAACAAACAGATAAAAGGGGAGAAAAACTGTAATAATGAAATTCATGGATTTTAGGGCTTTTTGATGTAGTTCAGAAGTTAAATTTTATTTTGCACCTTTCCTTTGAATTCTTCATCCCTAAGGCATAAAGGCATGCTATGGATACTTGCCAGGTCTGAGTTACAAGCTATATATAATATCAACAAATATTCACCAGAATTAGCCAACTCTACAAATAAAATAGACTCAAATTACCCATTGTCTAGAAACACTGGTCTCCAGCATATGCATCTCATGGTGTTTTCCCTTCTTCCCTGGATTCTGACATTCATACTGAATATGAATGTGTCGTTTATTTTACTTATTGTGACGCTAGGCTTTCAAGAAGAAGAGATGGGTCAAGGTATTTTCTGCATACAGCTTTTTATGCTCATTTACTTAGTTAAAGTCTGTTTTATTCCAGCTCTGGTTGCAGTCATTTTGGTAAAAAAATGTTTGCTTCAACAGAGCCTGCCTGGATAGATAACCAATGGCTCACATACAGAGCGAGTGGATTCCTTGTTTTGGTGCTGTGCTTTAGCAGTGGAGCAGGACAAAATAATTCCTTAGTGAGTGTATGATAGAAATAGGTTAATAGTAGTTGTGGAGAATGTTTACTAGTATTAAAACCAAACCAAACCAGAACTTAACCAAACAAAAACAACAAACAAGCAAAAATATCCAAACCCTCCTTCCTACTTTGCATTTCCATAGACAGTGTCACAGTAGAAGGAAGCAAGGCCCAAACCACCAAGTGGAAATGAATCAATAGTAATTCAACAGATGAGAGCACTACTTTCCCCTCATGCTGTACTGGGACCTTCACTAGCCTGGGTGTTATTATCTTTGTATTGTTCTTACAGCAGAGAGAGTATGTTACCTCATGATGAATCAGAAGGTGACTGTCTTTGCTTTTTACAGGTTAGTTTCATAAAGCTAAGTGATCATGGAGTGACGATCCAAGATACACATGGATCTTTACTGTTCTCTCTGTTGATACTGTCTGTTGAGTGGGCAGCCATCACAGATGATGTCCACTGCTTTCTGATCAGGGCTCTGATATCACAGACTGGACAGTAGGTGAGTTTTGCAGCTAGAAGGAAGCTGAGCTGTCAGTATGTTTCTTCTGGAGAAGATATTACCTCCTTTGTAAAACTTCTACCTCCCAACAGGCAAGGTAGCTTTGGGGCTCTTCTCCACAGCTCTTTTGGATATCTTTTAATCAATACCATTTCCCTTTCTCACTGAAATTACATTTACTGTATTTTTAGGATGTTCTGAAGGAGTGAAAGGTGTTACTTACATCCAGTTTTCCATATAACCACTTCTGATGACTGTCCCTTTCAAGTCTTTTCAGCCTATTCATCCTGAATTAACCTTTTTGTAAGAAAAGACCTTTTGTGGTTTATAAATTTTAATATAGGATGCTAGCTGCCAGAAAGTTTTGGATTTTAACCAAAGATTTTAACCAGCAGATGAAATGAGGTACAGCTTCTGCTGCACCTGGAGACAGTACTTCTTTCATTGCTCTGTTTCAGAGTTATGACACCTCTGCTTTAGCCTCAAAGTCAGGAATTTTCCTTTAAACAGGCTTCCTGGAAATAGAGGTTTAGGCTCTTAATGGGTAATTTATCTTAAAGTATTTTTCAGCCTTACAAAATTCTGTGTTTTGAGGTTTGTTTTGGTTTTAGTATAGTAAATTTGGGACAGCTAAGCAAAGGTGAAACTCTTGATGTTATGTCTTGACAGCAGAAGGTTATGACAGTGGAGACCAACCCTCAGTGAAAAAACATTGTGCACTTTGATGCTGAACTGCTTTGAACTTCAGCTTCAGCTGTGAAGCAGAGAGATGCCAATTATGGTGGCTTTTGTATGTGCTATGCAGTTCTTATTCACCTAGAGGAAACCCACCAACAGTGGGATGCCATGTATGAGCGAGCTGGGCTTGAGCTGGGTAAATACTACACTGTGCAACTTGTAGTAGATCACCTCTCTTGTGCAAATGATTTTCCAGGTGAAGAGGTGATCTGTGGGTATGAGGAGTATCACTTCCAGGATGTGGACAGTCTATTCCATTACAATTTTCAGCCTTAAAGATCTAGATATTTTCTACAGTGAGATACACATCTCANTTTTTTTTTTTCTGCAGAAGGTGGTCATACAAATGCTTACAGAGAGGCTCAAAATTTAAAGGTGGTAGTATATCTAAAAGGTCAGTACATGGCACCTGCACATTGTTCACCTGACTATAACTGGGATCTCTCTTTTTATTTCAGGGACTTGCACTCATAATTTCTCACTAGAATATCTCCAGGATACTTAGTTACCAGAGTCCTTATAGAGCAAAGGAAGTCAGGATTCATAGTTAATTAACAGGTTGTAGAGCAGTTGTACGCAGAGAGCCCTGTGGAGCAGTAAATTCCCTAGTCCTACCTCATGAAGTTCAGTGCCAGACTTCTCTTGCTGTATGCTCCTGACCTCTATAAAGCTGTCTCCTTTTCTGACCTTAAGCAGAGTTCCAGACTAGAGTTTTGGGCAGACCCTAGGGGAGTCATAAGTGTATATCACTTATGACACAGGATGTCACTTAATCTTAGGCATACAGTTATTTCAGCCCCCGCAGTGAAAGGATCCAACTTGACTGATGATTGTAGAAATGGATCATTTTAGATAAATTCCCTCATCCATGTTAATCTATCTTTTTTGGGGTTGGGAAGGCTGGGAGAGAGGAGGGGAGGAGGAAAGAATGTTTTTTCTGTTCTGCCATCATGGACATATCTAAACTTTCAGTAAACAGCATGGCTTTCTGAACTGGTTCATATTTTTCCTGCTTGCTTTCTAATCTGTTTCAGAGATGAGCAGCTGTAAGCTTTGATTGTTTCCCAGGAAGCTGCTGTTGTGTACTAAAGAAAGAGCAGATGTACTTCAGCTCTCAGGTGTGCACTACTGTGTGTAGTAATTTCTCTTCCTCATGACTAGCATAAATAATTCTTGAATATTTTAGATAGTGTCTCTCCTGTTCCCTGAAGTCTAAAGTTGTTTGTTCTATTTTGCCTTTTTTGAGATTTGACTAAGATTTCTGCAGAGATATTCTGTAAATTATAGAAAGGTCTTTTTCAAAACACCTTTGTTGCAAATGATTTCGAGATGTAGACTTCTTTGCTAGGGATGAATATTCGTTGCTAGTTTATGACTACTATCACAATGAAGAAAAATACAAAGACATGATTTATCTGTAAAACACAACTGATGATTCAGATATAAAAGGTACTATTGGAACTTCTCTGCTATGTCCTGTGGCCAATCCAGCCACAAAATGTGCATCTCGACAAAGAGAACAAAATCTGTATCTCTTTTATTCAGAGCTTCAGATTTTTTTGTTTTTCGTCTGGACATCTCTGAACTGGAGGCTTGCTGTTGTGGAGCAGACAGCCTAATAGAGCTGGGGTGTAGCAAGCAGACCTGTCTCTGATCATTTTCTAATGCTCGCTACCTTTCCATATGAGTATGTGAAGAGAAAATAACACTGACTGCATTCTGAGTTCCAGAGAGAAAGCAAAAGGAAGACTTTGCTTCTCTAGCCTGTGCAGTCTTCCCCTTTAGTCCCTTTATGTCTACAGAAGAGTTCTACTGCATTTCTTACACACTCATTGTATTATGTCTGCAGACATTAAAAATGTGAAAGTTGCAGTAGCAGCGATCTATCCATTGCTACTTCATTGCTATTTTCTTCCAAATCTTGGATGCCTCTACGCTTTCAAAATTGCACATGCTGCTTTAAGGCCTTTTTCATTCAACTTGAAATAAAAAAGGAATAGGGGTAACTTTATATAAATGCCACTTAAAAGAATTAAACCTCAATGGAGCAGTAGTTGTATGGAAGAAATAAAGCTCTTTTGGCAGATTATTAAATATCAGCTATATTTATGGTTGATTAGTACTATACTGTATAGTGCAGGTGTTTGTTACACCTGTGTGCAAAAATTCCTAGGGTTCAGTGTCAGCTTTTTGGGCTGAGTCACTGATGACATGGTGAAATGGCCTAGTGTTAATATTCTGAAAGGTAACATCAAGCAATGGTAGGCATATGGGGAATGGTGTCACCTTCAAAACTATTGGAAATGTTTTCTTTCTACATTATTTTGTTTGGTTGTGTTTGTTTTCAGTTTGTGAAGGGTAGCTATTGCTGCAGCTCATACCCTTAAACCCCAACAGGTTTTTTAGCAGTTTTGATGCTGGGCAAATCCAATGAGCAGTGGTCACTAAAATTTTGAGATGAAAGTAGGGAAGCTGTTACCTGTGCTTATTTTGGTGCTAAGTACAGCTGCTAAAAGCATCTTTCAGTGACTAGGAAAAGTGCATCCAAGTATTTGGTTATTAAAAAGATCTCAAACTATTCACATATAATGTTGAATTTCATAAAGTAGCTGTGGTAATAATCAACAGCACAAAGAAAGAAATGTTCAAATACTTCAGATTACACTATTTTTTACAGAAGGCTTTCCCTTAAGTAATTAAGTCTCACTGAACTTTTAAAAGTTATCTGAATGTGTAAGGTTATTTCCAGTTTACAGAGTAAGAGACAGGGATTACAGATTCCCATCTCTGAAGAAGTTATTGGCAAGAGCTTTCTGAGCCCAGAAAGCGAGCTGATGTTATCTTTCATTTATTCCTCTTTTCTAGCCACTACACAGCAGTTCTCTCTTCCAGATCATTTCAGCTTCAGACAGAACTACTAACATATGCTGATGAGTTTTTAATGAAGCATTTTCGTAGTTTGCTTTCTACATTATAAAAGTGTCTGGCATTTTTATATGTTGTGGCATAATATTAAATCAATAGGACTTTACAGATTATATTTGATAGTAAGATCTTACCTCACAGGGCTTAAAAATTTTATTAGTGTTTATACTATAGGTTTGAGGTATTTCACATAATGTTTCCCTGGGCAACTGTTAGGAGAGATTTAAATGTTTAACATATGTGGCTGTGCGCATTAATATAACACATGATTTTACCATTACTATCTGTATATGTCTTTTTTTTTAAATAATTTCATTGCTTTTACAAAATAATGTTTCTTTTGGAGAGGATCGTTGCAGCTGACAGGCTGTGCCTGTGGAATACCCCAGTCCTTGCTGTATGGGTGGCAAGGTGTAATAAACCTTGAACCTTCTTTTTTGTGCATGGGGTGTGAGGCACGGGGCAGAAGCACACTGGGAACTCCTGCAGGGATGTTTCATCCAAGATAAATGGCTCTTTGAACCTGGCCATTTTACAAATATGTACACACCTCTCCTGGAAGTATATGTCTAACAGGGGCTTCTGCAGGTGTGAAACTGTCATGAGGGTTTAAGTTTGTGCCTAATGGAGATGAACAGAAGGCGGTAAAGGGTTTCAAACATAACTGCTCTCTGCTGGAACTGATGTGATGTACTTTGCTTCAGTATGTTTTGTATTGTTGTTAGTTTATTTTGGTTTGGTTTGTTTTTTTTTACTGCTGTCCTGTATGCTATTCTTTCCATGAAAGAGAGATCCCTAACCTTCCTGGTTATTTTTTGTTATTGTTTTTGTTCATTTGTTTGTGGGGTTTGTTTTGTTTTGTTTGATTGGGGGTTTGTTTTGTTTGGTTGGTTGGTTTTTGTTTTCCTCCCTATCCTTTTTCCTATTTTAAAATTATTTAACCTTCTCAGTCTGCTCAGTGAATATGCTATGCACAATAACACATAGTGGTCACCTCTTGGTAATGCCTACTATGCAAAGAAGAGATTTCAGTCCATGTTTTAGTGTTATGCATAGAGAGTTCACCTTTCACTCACAGCAACATGCTTCTTTCAGGAAATGACAAATGTACGTAGGAACTTTTTTCCTTTACTAACCTGTGGTAACTGGAGAACCAGCTCCTGAATTAACTTAATAAAAATGACTATATACTGATTCTTTAAAGACTGTGGGAGAATGCCACTGGAAACTTTAGAAAACTTTGGCTGTGATTGACTCTAAAAAACATCTCTGGCACCTAAAAATAAGACGACCTTTCATGTTCTTCATTTAGTAAAGAGATGCAATTTTGAAAGGCTGTGTAGTGTGTTACAGATTCAGAACTTGCTATGTACTTTACCTGATAAGCCCTCAAGCTCCTCATTTAAAGGATGGAGAAACTGAGGTTGGTAAAAATAATTCACCAGGATCACAAAAGAAGGTCTTGTTCCTTTCAGTTAGAGCAACAGTCTGTCTGCTTTCCAACCAGCTGGCTGACTTTACATGTTGATTTCTGTAACAGGTATGGCACAAGTGCAGACCGACCTATGTGTGGTAGGTCTATGACAGTCATTTGTCCAAAGTAGCCGTTTCTTTGTGTTTCAGAGGCAGCCCTTCTCCATCAAAATTATCCATAGTGATTTGCTTCTTGCTCATGGGGAATATAGTTGACTTGAAATGAGGAGTTCTTTGGTTTTAATTCTGTTTTTATTTTTCTAACCAACATGAAAGATATTCAACAATTCAGACCCATGCCTAGGAAAATCCTGTTCCCGGTCATGATATTTCTTCTTTGTCTAGTGTTGTCTTTTTGAAAGAATCTAGTCCCTTTACAAAAGCAAAACTTAAAACTGTTGGAGTTTTGCATAATAATCACTGAGTTTGAGACACTTGCTCAAAGGCAAAGAAAGCAAAGATTTGAATCTATCAGACTTTGTATTTTGGAAGTTGTGTGACCAGATCATAATGAAACATAAGAGCCTCTTCTTTTGTGACAAATTAGTACAGTCTTGATAAATACAGAGCTAAATTAATGCATTGGCTGTGAAGAGAATTGCTTGTATATAAAGCGCTACCTGAGTGATAGCTGGAATATAGGGTAGAGAAAGGGCCTCTGATTTTTTTTTTATTTTTTTTTTGTCTTCCAAATATCTGCATTGCAGTGTCTCCTTCTTATTCTACTTTCTTTAATGAATCTGGTTTTAAACAATTCTGTTGAATTCCTTCCTGACATAACAGGCTTTTCAAGCAATAGGGGTTTTAGTCTGAAAAGCTCGCCTTAAGACATAGTAATTTCAAGCAGACACATTTAAAGACCCTTATTCTCTTCAGAGCAAGGGTCACATTACATACTAGGCTTTTGAAAAGCAGCAACACCACTGCCAAAACATCTCTTCCCTTAAGAGACTTCTCACATATCATGTAGCCTTTTTGCTGTCAAATTCCATTGGAGTGCAAGTAGTTCTCTCCCTGCTAGAGCTGATGTCACTGATCTGAGTGCATTTAGGATGCACATCTCTATCCATTACATTTGAAAACACATATATATATACACACACATGCAAACACATGTAAAAAAAGAGTGGATTAAAGGTATTTTTCATCCTAAATAATTTGAGAATCTCTTTCCTTTGATTTAGTCAAATATATGGGAGTAGTTCATAACTTAGTTGAGCTGGAGCTGCCAAACTTGGCTGTATATCTGAGCAGTCTCAATGGAAAGCCGTTGCAACTGATATTGGCCTCAAGCAGCTGATCATCAGAGCATTTCCTTCCCCTCCCCAAACCAGCAAAATGACCACATCCAGCAGGCAGAGCTCTTCTACATCCATGGTAAACAACTTGGCCAAAATATTTGATCCAAACGCTTTGCAAAACCAAGGGCCTGACAATGAAATGGAACTCCCCCAAGTTCTTCATGTTGCAAGCAGTGATGTCACCACATCTGAAAGTTTTATCATCATGGATATGAAGTTTGCCTCCCTTGAGCAGAAAATAGATAAGCTGTTGACTCTGCAAGACAATGTCCTTACGAAGCTTAATAGTGTTTCCCAAGAAATCTGTTCTATTGAAAAAGACATAGAGATTGTAAAGGCAGAAACATCTGAACCTGGATCAAGGATGGAGAGAAACAAAAATCTGAGAAGGCATGAAATGAAGAGGCTTTGCCTTAAAATGGAAAAATCTCTTTCTAATATACACAGGAATGCAGACTGGCAGGTTAAAAGACTAGATGGACTGGAACAAAGTGTTTCTGGACTACAGAAGCTTGTAAGGCCTCTGGTTGAGAAGGTTAAAGCACTAGTAATTCATCATTCAAGTGTAAAGCGCTATATTCAAAAACATAAACTTTGCAAGGCAGGTGATTATAAAAAAGGAGCTGGACGTCTTTTTAGGATGCACATTTTGTCGGAGACAACAGCTGATGACCTGCTCAAGAAGAAGAGTGAAAAGGTGAGCCCAGGTTTGTGTTTCATCTCATCAGGAATCATTGAAGGTTACAGATATGTTCTGTATATTCTTAGCTTTTTACTTTTTTTAACATTTAAGAGAGAACAACCAACATGCTCTAAAAATGGAAAGTATTAGAACAAAGTGAGCAAGTTTCAGTGGAAAAGGTATAGAATATCTACTGAGTGATAAATACCTTCATTTTGTCTAATTATTTCTTTACAGTTGTAAAACCTAACTAGGGATCACTAACATGGGTGACAAAGACTTACATGGACTTCAGAGGGTCTGGGTGTCTCCTGGCTACACATTTTACTGTGGTCTTCTCTAGATTTGTAATTATCTGGGGGAATCAAGTTGCAGCAGACATGTTATATGCAGTGGGGTCTAGAGCTTAGTGAAATTGGTAAAGATCCTTCTTGGCTCAGGGCATGTACATGTGTATATCCTTTATTTGAAAGAACATCTTAAGTGTGCTGTTCTGATCTGGTATTTCTGCTGACATTGGTAGGGACTTCTAAACTGGGATATGAGGTAGGGTTACTGTAACTGGAGCTGTGGCTTGTGTAAACTTCCTGGGGCAGTGGGGGAAGTGCCTGTGTCACTATAACGGGAGTTTTGTTGTGTTCTTTACAGGTCAGATTAAAAGGCCACAAAAACCTCTTGGAAGGATCCATTGAGTATAATAGGCTCTTGTAAGATAGTCTGACTGTTCTTTGTTTGGTAAAGAAGCCCAATAGCATTAGAAAATTAAGCAATTTCTTCTGACAAAGTACGATGATATTTTATTAATCAACAATGAATCAAAAATGTAGTCTTTATTTTTTTCTACTTTGCTTTACTTTTTTTTTTTTTCCCCCCTCAAAGTCACATACAGGCTTTACTAATTGATTCATTTAAAGAATACTTCTTGAGTTTGTTTCTCTAAAGTTTTTGAGTCAGAAAAACATAATGTGAAGGTTTTACTTGCAGTGGTATTCCTTGAAAAAAAGAAGCACCAAATCTTACTTGGACTGGTCTGGTCAGGAAACCAAGTGCTTTTCAACTTAGTTTCTCTTCAGCATCCCCACTTCTCAGGTAGACAAGAAGCATTTGAGCCATCATAGGAAACTATAAAAATAGTGGTCAGTGCAGAGTAACAGCAGAGTCGAATCTTTTAATGCTCTGTCAGCTGGACTGGCTGATCTGCTACTAAGCAAGGCTATAAAATGTGCAGCCTTGTTTCCAGAGCATCATTAACTGAAGGAAAAAGTTGCTGCCCTGCCAAAGGACACCACCTCCAAAAGTGTTTTTTGCAGGCCCTTCTCAAACATCAGGTTGGACCTGTTTCAATAAAGGAGTTTCAACAAAAGAGAAGTTTTCTTGTTTCATACCATTACTTTGAGAGATCACTTATTTTGAGCATCTGAGTTTAGGGCATCTTTTACTTCTAAAAGCAGTAATGAAAACATCTGTTTTAAAACCACATCTTAATGAGACCCATTGTAATGCTGTGATCATTGCAGGTTTTGGTAGAACTCTACCTGTCTTGGTGAAATTACATCTTTATCTGAACTATTTCTAAATATAAACTGAAATCAGGCAGGATGTTAATGAACTGGCAGTTCCTGGAGGCTCTAGTAGGTGCAAGGCTTTCTTTCCATGCTACAAATTACAGGGTGAAACTAAGGAGTGGGCTTTGATGGTTAGTTTGGGGGAAACAGTTGTTGTAGTGGAAGAGGCAGGACGGCGGAGATTGTCCTCCCAGCAGGGCTGAGGGGAGCTGTGGTGGCAGTGATAGAGGTGCCCAGTGGAGAGTTCAGAGCTACAAAGGCACTGGAAGTGGAGGGTAGAGGGCTTGAACATGATGGAAATAGAGGCAGCCTAGTGACAAGGGCTCAAACAGGAGAGGGGTGACTGTAGTCTCTGTATTTTTCCAACAGCAGCTCGAATTTGTAATCCTTTCACCAATTCATTTGTGTTTAGGCAGACTCTTGGCAATGTCAGGTAGACTTGGTGGGAGCTTGCCCAGCAAGATGGCTTAGGAAAGGCAGCACGAGCACGTCTGGATTCATGCTGGTGATATTATTACATTAATTTGTTTGCTTTATCAGATAGAATACATATGTTAGCTTGTCATTACCTTTCTCTCTGTATGTTTGATTTATTGATAAATCATAAAATTATAAAGCCATCCGGTGAACAACAGCTGGCTTTAGTGAACAGTTAGTCATCTTGAGTTTAAGTAAAAACAGACTTGAATTCAGCCTTGCATTAAGAATAATGGAACATGGTATAATATCCTTCAGCAGAGAGTGCTGAACTTCGTCATCAGCTTAGCAGGAGCTACCCCCTCTGTGTGAGGGAGTAGGAACAGCATCTCTGAAGGAGTGAAAATACTGGTCCATGAAACACTGAAGTTTGTTGTTTGTGTTTCTGTCTGCCACATATTCAAACTGGGCTTACAAATAAGGTTTTAAATTGTTGTGACAAAAGCAAGAAGAAAAGCAAAGGAATAGAGAAATAGGGGATCTCCTCCTTGCAAAGTTTTTACACCTGAAATGTGGCACTGATACCTGGTGGCATAGCAATGAACAAATCTGCCTGGTTATGAAGAAATTGGCCTTTGTTTCTGTTAACACAATCCTTATCACTGTCTCTAGTCCCTACCTGACAACAGTTTTGAAGAATTCTGACCCTGCAGAACAACAGGCCACCAAATAGCAAGACTCAACACCTCTTTTATCCTAGGTGGACTCTGTACAGCAACACTGAACCACCCTTCAATCACTTTAGACATACGCAGTGCTTTTCTGTTCCCTTACAACTGTGAGCCAGGTGATCGATTCACCGAAATTAGTTCTGAAGATCAGTACCTACTTCTGTGCACTTCTGGAGATCATCAAATGTTTTGGATGATCTATCTGTCATCCAGCCTGCCCCGGCTATGAGCAAATGTTACCTCTTAGTTCTAACAGCTGAGCTATATGACAAATATTTGGCTGTTCCTAGCTTGGTTCTGCAAAATGTTCCAATCATTCCTAATTATAGTTATGGATACATCTGGACCAGGCAGTGGATTCTTAATAATGGTTATGGATAAATCTGTATCAGGCAGTGGCTTGTGTTTACATACTACTTAATAACCTGCCTTCCCATCCTTCCTCTCCAGAGAGGTGCTGCTCTTTCCTTTATTAATTGTAGGGCTGTGTTTTAATTTTTCGTAACTGGCTCATTTTACGAAACAGATTAAGCAGGGAGCAGTAGAAAAAGGCAGAACAGAAAGGGAAGAAGGGGGAACGGGAGAGAGGTAAAGGGATGATAACCAGCTAAGGTGTGTAATCTCTCCTCTGGCTTCAGCAGCAGCTGGAACAGTTTCCGGATCACAGACTCCACAGGGATGTTTTGTGCTCTTGTGAAATATAGAGATTGCTCTCCTCTGAAGCAAAATTTCTGCTTTCTTGCCATTTACTGGCATCCTGAAATACCTCCACTGCTTTATACACGAGGTTAGTTTATTCCTGGTTTGGGTTAAAGGTATAATATTGCGTAGCCTGCAGATGCTTCGTACTTTGTTGGTGCTGTCAAATGTCTCACAGCAGTTTTCCACCAAGTGCAGTGTGACCCTATCACCACAAGGCTGAGAGGAGTAGCTTGTATTATTTGCTATTTAAAGTTGTTTTCTCCCTATTACTACCTGGGGAAATCAGTAGCTCTACAGTTAAAGATCTTTAAAAGTTCTGAGGTTTTCCTCAAATTCACCTTTTTAAGTAGTTTATGATATCTTATTGCAAAATGCCCCTGTAGCTCCATTTTCAGTCCTATTTCTTTCACTTAAAAAGAAAGGGGGTAAAATAATGCTTCATTTATTTCCTCGATATTAAACAGTTTAGAGTTTCTATACTATTAACCTGCAAATACTCATCTGGAGAGTCAAAGTCCCTTTTGTTGTCATCGTAAGGCAGTGTTGCCTTCAGGTTGCTGTAGCTTCAGTCTCATCCCATTTCTACAGGCTTTGCCATAATACTAACAACTGCTAGCAGTTTGAGACCATTTCCCGCACTAAAAACACCCCAGTAGTGGGAGCTGTGTTTTCTGTTTGGAAATTCTGTTCCTCCTGTGCAGGTATCACACTGCAGTTGTAACTCAGTGGCTGCTTTAGTAGGAGTCTGCAGTGAAGCTTCTGTTTGCCACATGTGTTTTAAGATCTATTCAGCCTCAGTGTTTAACCATTCTTCTGATTCCTTCATTTTTGTCTACAAGCCCTAATGTGTCCCTTATGTCCCAATTCTCTCCAGATTGGCCACAGTCTTTGTGGTTTTTTTCATATTCTATCCAAATAGGCAGGAATTGTTGCATTTTCTTTTTTCATCTGTGTGCAAGAGTTTCTGCTGTCTTCGGTGGTTTTGAGGGCAAGAGGCTTTCTGCAGAATCTCAGCAGAGGTACTGTCTACTGCTTGGGCAGTGCAGCCAGTCATCACCTTCAGCTGCTGTTCTGCTTGGTAATGCTCCTCTTCCCCTTAGGACTGATACCTTTACCTGAATATGTTCTTGGTAGAGGTATTCCAGTTTCTGAGTGACCTATAATAGAGTTACAGTTCTTTGACTTGCTTCTGTCCATAAAACCGGTATGTTTTCTCCAGATGACATTTTCATCTTGCATTGTGCTATTTTCTCCCTTACTGACAGCCATAGGAGGTTTTTCGTGACCTTCCAATCAGAATGCTGTTTAATTCCACTTTCATTTAGCCTTGGAACTTGCTGTCTGCTCTTCAATATTCCATGGATAGGATCCTGCCCTGGGCACTGTTGTGGTTTTGCTCTCTGTACAGCTCTGAGGAATGTGTGAAATCAAAGCAGGCACAGCTGATTTCTAAACTGCACGCTGGCTTGGATGACTTACAGGCTTGACATTAACACCTGTGTGTTACAGCGACTGTTACAGGAATCTGTTACAAAACTAGGGAGGCCTCATGATGAAGATGAACAGATAACTGGTAAGTGCAGGAGGTCAGAACAAGGCAGGTCACCAGAGAGTGGTCCTGTAAAAGCAGAAGTTTCCTTAAAGAGGTGAGACAATGGTAGGAGGGATTTTCTCAGGCAAAAGATCTTTGCCCACTGCAGTCATCTAAAAGCCACCTTTTTTAATCAGCTATCCTAGCCATTTAGTGGGTGTTCAAGGATTCTTCTCAGTCCCTATCAGGAGGCAGATACATCTGCCAGTAGAAAGAGTATCATGTTGAATGCCTCCTCTGGTAGGAGAGTGTCATGGCAATTCAATGCGGGGTCTTCATCACACTGATTTGATGACAAGGGTAGCTGCTCTGGAATGCAATTAATTTGGTGGCATCCTGGCAGCACCCTGGATTTTGTATGCAGGTGCACCAGTGAGGAGGAGCAGTGATGGCTGCCTTGGAGGAAAAAAAAAAAAGATAAGCGTGACATGAGTTTGTTTTATACAAAAGAATGATTTCTTTATCTAATTCAAGGAGCTTTATGACGATTGTAGAAGACGCAAAATCTTTGCCTGAAGGTGACAGCAGTTTGTGTAGTGTAGCAAAAACTAACAACATGGAAACAGATGTACTGCCTTCCAGTAAAAGCAGAATTCTGATGTGGACATTTTATACCATTTATATGTTTGTATTGGAAATACACTCACTGAATATTTTATGTTGCGGGGGGAGGAAGAAAGGGTATGTATTGAAAAGGAACACAAAGGGGAAGGAGGGTAGATTCCAGCTTTAGAAGACAGCACAGGAGGCATCAGAATGCATGCTCTTGCCCCATGATCTCTGTCATATGTGATGCGATACTGGGAGCATCCACAGGAACATGCTCAGTTGACAAAGCCCATGGCTGGAATGAATTCATTGCAAAGCTGAAGTAACTTGGTCATGTTGATAAATGGATGGTGATGAGGTCATGCACAAAATCAGGGTATCTTGCCATAGTAAAATTCTGCAAAGTATGTTAAGAGCATGAGAAAGAGACACTGAGTAAGATGTGGTTGAGGCATATGCACAGTTTTGTGTCTCAGTATTGGCTGACTGAGGTTGAAAATAATGTCTTGACATCAAATGAAACGTGATAGGGTGATAAAGGACCTCTAACTTAAGGGTTGGAGCTGCTTTGTGAGGCCATTCATTCAAAAAAAAATTCAGTCCAAAAAAAAAAAGGTTTTATTAGGTGAATAAAAAAAAATTGAAAGTTAGTTAGGAAAACATTCCAAAGGTACGACTGCTAAAGTATAAAAAAGGAATTTAACTAAGTATGGCTCATTAAAAAAGAGTCAGATGTCTATAAAAAACACATTAATTTCTTGCTGCATTAAAAATTTCTGTTAAAGTATTATATTTGTGTATATAATTGCTTATTGCTTAATTTCTAAAGGTTTCTAAAGTAAATTTAAAGAACTTCCAAAAGTTGTTTTTTTTTTCCATTGGTCTGTATTGAAGTTTCAGCCTCTGGAGTATCTCCCATTATTATGTTATCACATGAGCTTTTATTGGGCCTCTACTACTTAGGGTGTAGCAATACTCTATATGAAAGGCTATGTCTGGAAAATTTGTTTTTGATGACACAATACCAACTTGTGTAGGTACATATACCTTTGCGTGTAGTCAAGTCAGGTGAAGGCATAATTTCTAAGAAATATTGATTCTTAGGATTTTAGAAATTATATTGGAAAAAATGACATGTCACCAAAGTTCAGGAATACATAATACATAAATAACTAAAATCCCATTAGAGATAGGTTTAAAGGTCCCGTTAGAAAGCACTGCTACCAGACTGAAGGAAAAGGAGTGCTATGAAGAGCAGTTGGGTGGGATGGACATCATTAAACCACCATATCTTTTGGGGACAGTTTTCAGGAGACAGTGGTGGCTGTGGGTGCTTATGACCTGGGGGTTCTCTGAGCATCTGGTCCAGCTGCCTAGGGTCAGATGGCACTGGGCTCAGGGCCCTGACAAACTGCAAAAAGGTCTCTCTACCTCTGGTGGCCAGGGTGGGAGGGACACGCTGGCTTCTGTCAGTTCCAGACGACCTGGTGCAACCCCACTGTTTACAGGGAAGAGATTATGAGCATGAGTTCATAGTTTTACTGACATGTCAAGATTTGACAAGTAGAAGTCACGTGTTGCTACATGTAGCAAAACATGGTGAAAACTGGGATGCTTCTGTACAGACTACTGGTGTCTATAAATAGTCCAATATCTAGTCCTTATGTTTGTATTTCTTTTTCTAGGACTATTGACTATTTATTGCAAATAGCTACATTTATTGATTCAGAAGGATACCAGGAAATGTTTCATTTGTATTATTGCTTGTTTGGTTGGTTTTTTTTTAAATTAGTATGAGCTCCTCATCTGCTGTTAAAATGCAAGGGATTAGAAATGATGCTTGAATAAACACTAAAAATTTTTGTAACGCCCTGGCAGGTCAAGATACTTGGCGTCATCCAGTGTTCCTTCCACTAGATGGGTTTTCAAAAGCTGGCTTCTGTATTTCACACCTGCAAACTACAGCAATATTTAGTAAGGAAGCATTGTGTGCCTCCAATTAATTCTGAATGCGGACATGAAATCTGACCCTATGCATCAAAAAACTTGGAGACTGTTTCTCTGGTTATTTGCTCAGCTGACTGTATTTGATCAGAGCTCATGTCCTCAGTGGTACAGTGAGGTTGATATTACAGGAATCCCAGTGCATTACTAATTGCAGTCACACTGCAGAATTAATAAGTCTTAGTTCTTATGGTCATATTACATTTTCTTTGTCCCCTTCAGACCAAGATTTTCTGAACAAGTCCTGCTGAAATCCTTTCATGCAGTTTCATCCATTTTTTTTCTCAGCTCTTTTGCTTCACATGGAGTTTCCTTTCCCTTGAACTCAGTGTTTATAGCAGATACACATTGCTTTAATTTCTTGCCTATTTTCTGTATAGCTTGATGAAATT
>VWZY01001530.1:410936-437632 GCA_013399075.1 Chloroceryle aenea | reverse complement strand
AAAAAAAAAGGCATAAAAAATGCAGAGGGCTTACCAGAATGGGACTGCTTCATGCAGTGAATGGGACTGATTCATGCCCAGTGTACAATAAGCAGTTGAACTGCTTACATGATTAAGACACCCAAAATTAATTGCCTGACCCCATACATTTTGTTGAAATACATATTATGCTGCTTCGGGTGGTAGCTCAAAGACTGAAAGTAGTCCCTTTAGAAAATATTTGGAAGTACCTGCATTTTTCATGCCCTGTGGAACTATAATATTGATGGTGACAGTTTCATAATGCTGTGAGAGGAAGGAGAGGTGGAAAAGGAGTGCTGAGCAGCAGCAGACACCATGGTTTTCTGTGGTCAGCGACCTGCTACAAGTCTAGGACTGGCCAGTGGAAAAAAACCGAAACACTGAGCAAACAGCACAGGAGGATGAGGAAATAGCCACAAGGGGAGCAAGTAATAGCCGTTTTTACGAGGAGCTGGCTTGGTATAAAGCACCTCTAGATGTCACTGTGACAAAGTGTATGCATGAGGATGCTACAAAGCTGGCATTCTAGTTTATACATGCCAATTCCTGGGAACTCTTTTGATCAGCCTGTAATAAATTATTGTATCATAAAAAAATGCTGTTACCAGATGTTGATTAGCAGCAAAAAACTTTTTGAAATCTGTCAATAAGACTGTTACTGAACACTGGAATAATAACTATTTTAGATTTGGTTTAACCCAGTTTTTAACAGCAAAGCTCTTGCAGGGCAACAGCTCATTTCTGGATGTTTTTTTCTTTTAGACCCTGAGGCTCAATCCTGATCTTTGATTTGTTTATGCCAACACTGATGTTCATTACAACTGAGATATTTTCTTTTTTTTTTATACTTGTACCAATCTGATAATCTTGGTAGTAACTAAAATGAGGACCATCATTTAGAGGAAAAGTTTGAGTTAGAACACCGAGTGCTTGGACTTGAACAAAAAATTCAGGCTGCAGTTTCATGAGGAACAATACAACATGAATGCTGTATGCACTGACTAATACATCAATTGCCTCTCCACAGGTTATCAAAGAAAAATCACATTTGAATGAGACAGCTACGAAAGAGAAGAAGCCACCAGATTCAGCAGGTTCAAATATATCTTCTCTTTTTTTTTTCTGACCTGTTTCTGCTTTGTGAGGGTACAATTGCACAGAAGTAGCCATTACTTCCCTGAGCAGCTCCAGTGAAAGTGCTTGGGTTACATTTGTGCTCAGCCTGAAAGAGAATTTTTCAAGCCGCATCAACCTACATCTCACATGCGTGTGCACATTATGGCAAACTGCTCAAAAAAGTGCTTTGCATGAGGAGTTTATTAACCTTGACTTGGGCTGGTAGTAAATTTGAGCAAGAAAAACATTTTTCATTGCTGTGTCCAAAAGGAAGAATTTGTGATCCATGATATCAGTGTTTTAAAGTAGTCATCTGTTTTTGTCTAAAATTAGGAGACATTTACAGTGACCTTGAAAGTGGGAGAGGAGAGCACGTGCCTCATTCAAAATGCAACAGATGTTAGGCTAAATGTGCAACCCTACTTTAAAATAGTTCCTGACTGTCAGAGAAGCACTGATAGATTCTTTGGTAATCTGTTTACTTACAGAGGAGGCCATCCAGAAGAGCCAGTCCTGCTTTCAGGAAGAAGAAGTTGATAAGCTCAACAAGGAAAATGCGGAGAGAGAAAGTTCTGTTCTGCTTCAAATGGATCCTTCCAAATTTTATACTGAAGGGCCAGAACAGCAGGGAGAAAGTTTGGCTTTCGAAAGGAGAAGCTCCATTCAGAAATCATTCCCTCCAGAAAGCCAGCAAAAAGAAGATGCTGTTGATGATCAAAGGATAACAGGGCAGAAGATAGACAGTGAGTCCCTAGCAGATGAGGAGAGGAAGGAGGAACATCAGGTGTCCAGAGATGAGACACAAGAGGAGAGGGAGAGTGAAGGGGAGGGAAATGCTGATAAGAGCGAAAAAGATGTTGAGGAACCACCAGCTTCTTCCCAAAGTGAAGATGAGTCAGGACAAAGCCATGATCAAGAGGAATCAGAGGGAAGGTAAGATCTGAAGCTCAGTCTGCACATTCTTGAGAGACCTATTCTTTAGAAAAATGTGTAGTTCAAGTTTCAAGTCGTAGTGGCTAGTTAATATAAATATTGGTGAAAATTCAGACCAATACAAAAATGTAAAATGAGTTTATCTCTCTGATCTAAACTCTAAGCTGAAATTAGACCTTTAAAGAAGACAGGCAGACAATCTACCATACACAGTACTAGTAGTGTGCTTTGGTTGTTTGCTTGGGAAATAGGTTAGGAAAATGAAATTACATAGGCTATTCTTCCTCTCTGAGGAGAATTCTCCCATTTTTAAGCTTATATACTGTAGCATCAAATAACCTAGGAGCAAAGTGACGTTAGATCAGCCCATGGACCAATTGGGAATAAAGTTACTGCAAAATATAGTAACTTAAGTGATAACACAGCTTTACCCATGCAGTTAAACTGATAAATTTCTTTACTTTAATTCATTATTTACTGCATCGATTTATAGCCCTTTAGGCATAAACCAGTTTAAGCTCATACCTGTGTGAACAGAGTGAAATCCCAGTGGTCTCCCATTGCTTGAGATTGATAGCCAAATGTTAAGTTTAAAAGTACTCAAGTGAGGATTTCAGTAACAGAGAAACATTTTGCTGTCATGATTAACTTAGGGGTAATTTTTATTTCTCAAAGCGAATATTGAAATGGTTTCTTTTACACCATGAAGCAAAATAACCTAATGTTATTTGATTGCAATAGATGTGTAGGCATTTTTCACCCATGTTTCTAAATTTGCTCTGCTTTAAGTGTACCCTACTCTAATGCCATGTTTTGTCCTTGCAGGTGTAAAGGCTGCGAAAAAGGTACAGGAAATTATAGTTCAGTTATTGAGCAGACCTGCCAGTTTGAGTATAGTGGTAGCAGTAAGCATCGAATGAATGATGAAGGCGTAATCAAAGATGACAACAAAAAGAGCAGGCTAGATGCAGAAAGTGTTGATGGCACATGTAAAACTAAAAAAAAACCTCTTACAGGAAGTATTCCGAAAGGCAAAGCATTTGATTCCACTCGTATTACAGTGACGATCAGAGAGAGACATCCATAGAAGAGAACGATTTCATGATTGTAATTAGTGGGGGACAAGGTGTGCATGATAGCTCTGATGGGAAGCAGTTTTCATGGGCCATTTCCCAAGCTGATGGGTAATAACACAGTTCTGTTTGCTTCCATCTTAGAAATCTGGCAGAAATTAGTTGCAACTAATTTGCTTCTGTTACAACTACTCAACTAATACTATCCTCTTTCCCTCTTACTTTAACAACAGAACTAAAACTCCTAAGTGTAGAGTGGTGGGAGAAAATGTATTGTGTGGCAAAATGGGTTGACCTCTGGAAGTGCTGAGAACATCTGTTAACACAGAATCTGCAATGCTCTGTATGTAGCCTGCAAAACCAGCTTGCTTGTATTCATAATGCTACAATCTGAAGTGAGAACAACTGCAGCCTATAAAATAAAGTAGTACAGGTTTTGGCGTAGAAGCCTGACTGATGCTGTTGAACGGTTGGAGAAATGGTGCTCAGGCACCAAACTCTGAAGTACTGCTTGCCAGGATGAGGCAGAGGTTTCTGATACAGACCTCCCAGCTTGTTATTTCAGACACTATCCCTCTGTATGAAGTGGTGACACATGAGAGGATGGCCTGAAGGATTTGCAGATATATGTGTGTGTGTGTGCATGCGTAGGACTTAATTTCTTTGCTTTGGGAATGTGGGGGGGAGAAGGGGGGGAGATTGGGAAAGGTAAACATTTATTAAACGTTTGTGCTAGGCTTTTATAGCAGGAAACAGGAGATAACAGTGTACTAAAACTTCAAACTCCATAACCTGTCCTGAACACTGGCAAATTGTTAGGGATGACATTAAGGTTAGTGCATCTCTCTTGGAGCATCTTTGATCTGTAATAGGAGGTTGTTCTTGAATAGGGAGAAATCCCCTCTGGTGTGCAGGGAAAGAAAATCAGAGGGTCTGTCACTGGGAAAATCTTGAAGGCTAAAACTTAGGCATAGTTTTAAAGAGGCACTCTTGCCTCATTAAACGCTTCCTTGCCCAAAGTTTGGTAACATTTAGGAGCTGAGCTTTCAGAAAGACATTTTCTTCTGTCATTTACCTGATGGGGCCCTTGGAGTTTGTGTTAGAGTCAAATTTTGCCTTAAGCGTAGAGGTTTTCTTGGCATTTTTGGGGTCTCGGTAACATGCAAAGGCCTATACTTAAGGTCCTGCAATTCAAACTCTGCAGAATCCCAAGGAGGTGGCAAACTTCCAGAAGCCCCAGCTTTTCACAATTCCTTGCCCATGAAATAACTTCCTGACCATGTAAGTTATTAACACTGTCAAAAAATATATATATAGGTACACAGCTGGTGTCCTGGAAACATGGACATTCATTGTGAATAAGGACAATCTACTGCTACATAAATGACCAAAATGTTCCTGCCAGCTACAAGCAGTCATGTTTTTTTTTTTTATTGTGTTTTTAATCATTTTCACTGTAGTAATGAACGTTTTTTAAATTGCTCAACAAGCCTCATGCAAAAGGGAGCTGGCATTCCAAACAAAAGAGCTCATGTTGAAATGCTGGGGTTCTAGCCCTCCCAACCAGCTGAAGTAGTATTTGTCACCTTCGTCAGCCAAAGGTCACTCTTAGGGAATATCAATCAAATGAAAAACAATGTGGATATGAAATGGAAGTCACAACACCCTGCAAAAATCTCCAAAGAGAAATTAGGCATGCAGGGCTGTTCTCCATCAGGGATTTTGACATCAGGACAGCAGAATAGTCCAGTACGTGGAGGTCTGCACAACAATACCCGAGACCTGCATTTGTGCCAACACTCCCTGTCTGCTGCAGTGTGATGTTGGGAACCACACCATTCTCTGTGCACCTCTGTACCTTTTATCTGCTGTCAGTTTTTAAGGACAGCATGTGACAGTTACCATGTGTCCTACCACACCAGGTCCTGAGCCATACTGGAAATCACATGTACTGCCTCCCAGGACAGAAGTCCCTCATGTCCACAAGCTCTGAATGTAATCTTTAAAGGCAATGACCACTCTGTAGAGAATGACAAGTTTTGTCAGTCAGTAGAGAAGCGGATTCTTCACTGTGAACAGCAAAAGCTGGGAAATTGCCTCTCGTAGTTGGGCCTAGAGGAGAGCTCAGTCTCTCTTCCATCCCAACTGGAGAGTTATAGTACATACTCACCAATTAACAGTCTCTGAGGGGAAAAAAATATAAATTAAAAATCATTCCTTTTAAACAAATTGCTTAGGCCATTTGTGGACATGAAGCTGCATTGGTTTAGCCTAGTGGTCTTCACTTTGCCTCTTGCTACTGTTGTGCAGAAAATACTAACTTAATAAAGGAGTCCTTGTCTTAGTAGTGTGGCTCCCCAACAGCACCCTGTTTTCTGAGCCAGAGATCCTGGAATAAACGTCTTAAATAACAGAGAAAGACTATAAAACTTACAGTAGGTGTATTCAGTTCTTAATGAGTTTATCTGGGGAAAAGAGGGACTAAAATACAAGACAGACAAGCACTGCATGTGACCACTCATTCTCTATCTCTTTTGTCGTTTGTAGATAATAGTCCTACTCCACCGGCGCCATTTGATCACCGGATTGTCTCAGCCAAAAGGGTGGGGATCAGCAGTTATTATAATGTCAGCGAGGATGAAATCCTGGGAGGGTAAGTCAGGTGCATCCAGTCAACATGAAAGCAAGGCAAAAATGTACAGCCACACACCCTGGGAGGTGAATGGAAGTAATGTGCCTCACTAGAGCTGAAGTCATGAAAGTCTAAGCTCTAACAGTGCTCTAGAGAGGGATGAAATCAGGAGGCTGATTTTACTATGTAAGTGAATTTTGGCTTAAGATTTGGCACCAGCAGACTTGGCTTTTCTTTGATACTGTTCTAGGTCAGCCATCTGCCCTCGGGCTTTACAACAGGGCTCATCGGATGCTGTAATCCTTTATCTCACATTGTAGCCAGCAGGACATAGAGATATGTTGTAATCTTCTTTCTCTCTGTGGGTCTCATCTGTGAAAACATGCATGTTTTCAGATATATCAGCAGGCTCATCTGAGAGACTGTGTAGTTGCTTTATCTCTCATGATGGCATTGTTTAGGAGAGAATGATATTTGTAATTTCTGATGGCAGCTTGGTCTTGTGTAAGTCTTTGTTTCATCATAAAATCATAACCTTACCTTGAGGTGAATGGTGAGATGGAGTGGGCTAGATTGTGCATGTGAGTGAGTTGTGGTACTTACAGTGTGTTGACTTCCCTGGGATTAGTTACTGCTTGTTATGAGTGACTGCAGTTAATCGTACAAGTGGGATTATATCAGCTAGAACAGTGTGTGATTTTGGTGTGCCTGAATGAGTAGTAGCAAGTCTAATTTACACAACAAAATAACAGCAATAGAGCAATTGGAATGGAACCCAGTAGGGAGAGGAATATTTCTGTTGTTTATAACCTAGTTTATATTCAAGGCCAACAGCAGTACCACTGGATGATTTTTATTTTTCTTCTCCTTTATTTCCCTAGAGGGCGATTTGGTCAAGTGTACAAATGTGAAGAGAAAGCAACAGGTCTCAAGCTAGCAGCCAAAATTATAAAAGCAAAAGGTCCTAAACAGAAGGTTGGTAAAGTGTCATATTAGTCTTTTGTTCCCCAATGGATCCCACACTTCTACAGCTGCACAAAAGTCCATGGCCATGTGGCTCACAAGCCATCGCATTTGTAGGACCTGCTGGATTACCATCGGTTCTAGTTCTATTTTCCTTCTTCTCCAGAACTTCTAGTAACTCATCAAAGTTTTTGGGTTTTCTCTATTTTTTTCTTTTCCTTTTTCTTTCAAATCTTAATTTTTCCAACTTTCTTTTCCACTCTTTGTGGTTTTTTGGTTTCCCTCTTTTTACTTTATGCTTTTAATACTGTTAGTGTTTTATTTAATTATAAAATATTTGTCAGGCCTACATAGCATACTCCCTCCCAAGCACATTGTAGCCTTTGCTTCAGTGACTTGATGTCACTCTGAGGGATGCTGATAAGAGGCATGATCTGGGCTCCAGACATCAACGCAAATACAGATGAGAATAATTAGGCTGGCCTGGTTTTGCAAGCCTCATGGCCACCCAATGCTTACTTTCACAGGAAATACATGCATAGTATCCTTTGTGTGATTCTGGTGTCATTAATGGCATTCAAGAGTGGGATTTGTCTCAGCTAACTGGGGCTGCTAAGAAATAGCTGTGTTTAAGCTGATCAGTAAGAACCCCCTTACAGTCAACAGAGAATGATTCAGTCCATCTAAAACTGCATGTCTAAAATAGTTAGCCAGTCTCTCCTCTAATTGCAAAGGGAGGTTTGGAGGACTGTCCTCAACTTTTCTTACATAGCTTGATTTTGTATACCTACAGATGGTTGAACCAAGTCCTCTTCTGCTCCTCTCTTTACATATGTGTGAGCCCACCAATTGTCCATGTGGGCTCTCCTTTTTCCCCCCACATAGCTTATTACTGAAGCAGTCCCTCATTGAGCTCTGAGTTCAGGCTAGTAGCTCCTATTGTTTTGACATCTACTACTGTAGGAGCAATCAAAGGAAAACTGTGTTTGGTTACCACAAGCGAAAACATGAAGATAATGTAGATGTCTGTTACATGTAGCTTTCTTAAGAGAAAAGGCTTCTGGAACAATAGTTATGACTCCTTACAGGATGAAGTGAAGAATGAAATCAACGTCATGAACCAGCTGAATCACGTGAACCTCATCCAGCTATATGATGCCTTTGAATCAAAAAATGACATTGTACTGGTCATGGAATAGTAAGTGTTCTTTTCTTTCCTTTTCTGTCTTTACCGCTTTTTCTAGAATTGTCCATTTCCTTTGTACTGTCTTCTGAAATTAGAAATAGAACTTTCAGGTGGAAAGAACATATGAAGGATGTTCTCAGGAACAACAAAAAAGGAAGAATTTAAAAGTTTTCCCATGCAGGTATTTATGCATTTTTTTTACAGTAACGTGCCACTTTCCTTGTGCTGTAAAGCCACTGCTCTATTTGAAGATAGAGCTGTGTTATACACCTTCTCTTTACTTTCAAATTTTGTTTTGTGTCAGCTAAGAAACAGACCTCTCAGAATATCTCCAGTTCTGTAGGGCAAATGAGAAGACATCTTATACCAAATTGGAGCCAGCAGTAGGTGTTGTCCCTAGTCCTTGTACTGAGTGCCTGAACGGATAAACCTGTTCTTTTACGCTGGTTTATCAGGCTAATAAGGCACAAAATAGCTGCCTTAAAGTCAAGTTAAGCAGGTGTTGTCTTAAGCCCAAAAGACGTGTAACTAAAACATTATTACAGAAGTTTGTCTATTCTTGATATTCGTAGCCTTCTGAATTGGTTCTACTGATTACTATATCACTAAAGGTAAATGTCTGTGTAACTATGGATGGGTAAGCTGGACTTTAGATAGTTTCAAATTGAAATTTTTGATCATATATCTCTTTTAAACTCTGAGGGAGGAAACAGCGGATTTAAGTGGAGATTCTTCAGCATGTTGTCTTGGTTTTCCATGTGACTTCATTAATTTCACTAACAAAAAATGGTGACTGAAGACAATATAAGGTTCACATGTCAAGACTTTTGAATTTAAGAATGGATGGGAGACTGGACACTCAGACCTTGAAGTTGTTCAGAACCCACTCGTTGGAAAGTTCAGATCAGAGTGCAAGCTCATACTGGAGACCCACCTTACTGAATTTGACTGTGAATGATTAGAATAGTCAGTAGCATAAAGTTTTTATTACTCTAATTGCATGGGATTGGGTTTGGTCTGAGTCACCACTTAATAAAGTTTTTCTCTCATCAGTGTGGAAGGAGGAGAGTTATTTGACCGAATTATTGATGAAAACTACAATTTGACAGAGATGGATACTATCTTGTTCATGAAAAACATCTGCGAGGGAATTCAGTACATGCACCAAATGTACATTCTTCATTTGGATCTCAAGGTAGAGAAATAAGATGCATGTTTTGTACAACGTCAGTTGTGGAAATTCTTAATCATAAGTCATTACATCATAATAATTCTTAATCTTAAGCCATTACAGCTCAGCAGATTCCCATGGTAGCAACAATGAAGGGCCTTATTCTGCTTTCCTTAACCCACTGTATATTTATTTTAACCACACCAGATAAGTTAAATTACTGCAGAAGTAAGTAAATAAAATGAAAATTGTGGTTATATGTTGTCTAGCCTTATAGCGCTTGAATTTTCCACTGACTGATTTTACAGAAAGCCAGAAGCTAACTAAAAATATCTTGCTATTTTCAATTCTGATAATTCAGTCTCAGGTTATTGTGCAGATAATATTTAATTCAACTGCACAAGATCTCTGTTTTTACACATCAGCCATGGGGTAGCAGTTGTCCACATTTTTAACTATGCGGAATCCAAGGCATGTGGGAATGGAGCTAAATACAAGGGTCATTCAGGATCAATGGAAACCCTGCACATCTTTCTGAGGACTACACTACACTGTTGTGGTCATGAAAAAGCATCAGCAGATAGCCAGCTTAGGGGAAAGTACATTAACACGTACTTGCTAAAATGAAAGAAATAAAAATAGCTAGTGGCTGATGTAACAATTAAGAGTATGTCTATGTTGTGTTAAACAATAGCTGCTAGTGCAGCTGGAAACCCAGAGAAAGGTGGCAGATTCTCTGCCATGTACTCGCTTAGTTATCTGAACTATTCAATGACTTAGACCCTCATTTATTTTTCAAACCAAATACTGATTGCACATTCTTACCCTGTTTGGCTGCTAATGGTTAACTGCCACCCCTTAGAAAACTTTTGCTGTAAAGGTATTTTTCATTAGACTGTACATTCAAGCTGGCTCTTTCTCCCTTAATTCAAGTTTCCATCAAATAATAGATTTGTATCTTACCTCTGTATAGTGCAGGAGTAAACCAGGATGTCTTTAGTTTTATGACTGGCTATAAAGCTTCCTCACAATCCCTGAGCTTTGCAACAAAGTAAAAAGAAACAAAAAATGCTTAAGACGGTTTTCTCTTTGGTGAGACTTTTATTACAACTGCTGGTTTTGGCTTGTAATAACGGAGTTACTATAGTACATCTTTAATGTTATTAGCATATATATTATTGCAGTGGTTAAGCAAATGAACCGATGCTTGTTGTGACCTGTTTTAGTTGCTCATCAATGACCAAGCTCACTTTTCTTTTTCTTTATAAACATCCAGTTACCTAGAAACCTGTCAAGTAGAAGTTTGCATGGTTCTTTGAGACACATAAATTATGTTCGTGGAGATGGTACACTTTAAATATAAGGTTAAACTGCTGACAAAAGGATACATATACAGTCAAAGAAATTCTTCCCAGAGACTTCTTTTTATGTGCTTGCCAGCTATGGCTTCTCTCTTCTGTTTTTCTTGTTCATAGATTGTTGTCAGTAACAAACAAGTTAGCAGAGGAAAGCTTGAAAGTGAAACAAAATCATCCTGTCCATAATCATCCATGACCTCAGAAACTATGGACATACGGTGTTTAAAACTTCTATATGTAAAAGGAGTTAGTAATGGTGATAAAGGTTAACTAATGTTTTAAGTGTTGAGGGTGGTTTTATTTCAAAGAACTTGATGAGCAACAAGATGGAATAGCTATAAAACAGCTGGAAGAGAACAGGAGACTGTATTTTAGGCATTTACATTTCAAAGACAGTTGGCCAAATTCTGTTCTCAGTCCCTTCTGTATGAATTTGGAGTAATTCTAGCATTCCTTCCAGGGAAGTGAAGAACAGCATTTGGCCCTATTAAAACCCAGAGGAGTTTAACCTGTGAATCCTACCTTTTGCTGAAATATCTGAGAAAAACATAAAGTCGATGTGACTAGCTTAATATATCAGTGTTCTGTCAGACAGTTACTGCCAGAACACTCAGGAACTCAGAAATTTAAAGCTGTAAGATAAACTTCAAAGTCCAACAAATTTGTGTGGTTTGGGGTTTTGTTGTTGTGGTTTTTTGATTGGTTTTGTTTGTTTGTTTTTGTTTTGTTGTTTGGTTTGGGTTTTTTTATTGCTATTGTTGGGTTGGTTTGTTGTTTTGGATTTTTTTTTAATAATCAAAGTCAGCTTATCAAGGTCTGAAAAGCCATGGTGCCAGTATCCTGAAACCCCTCTCTGGAAGTCTGCATTCTCTGTCCCTCACTCCTAATGAGTTCTTTATCTCAACTGCTGCCTTATGTCAAAATGAAAAGCCAAGGAGAAGAAAAAGCCATTGCAAGGCACAGAACATACTACCCCAGCTGTCCTGTCATAGCAGAGGTGGGGTACCCACACTGAGAAATCTGAACAAGGAGGAAAGCAAAAAGTGCTTATGAGATGTTTGCTGTGGTTTTAGTGTTTTTATCCCTACAGTTTGCTAAAAGCCCAGTTTTTCATATTTGTTTCTCATTTAAG
This sequence comes from Chloroceryle aenea, assembly GCA_013399075.1. Lineage (NCBI taxonomy): Eukaryota > Metazoa > Chordata > Aves > Coraciiformes > Cerylidae > Chloroceryle > Chloroceryle aenea. The sequence goes on along the minus strand of VWZY01001530.1, from coordinate 426,047 downwards.
TGTTTTTTGTTTTCTCTTGGCAGCCTGAGAATATCCTCTGTGTGAACCGAGCAGCAAATCAAATAAAAATTATTGATTTTGGACTGGCAAGAAGGTATGTGCATGTGTTCTTGCTAAACGTAAATGAATTAGGAAACAGTGAAGAAAAGTATTACATCTCTGCAATGTATTTGATACATAATGGTCTCCTACTGTTCTTAGAACAATTCTTAGGTGTCTCTTTTAACCAGGGATATCTTGTAATGAAGAATGTTTGAAACTGAATAAAAAATTATTTGTTCTGAGGCCTTTTTTCAGGTAGCAGCAGGTTGAAAGAGGGTTGATTCTGACTAAGCATGCACATAATCTAAAATTGACAAAACCATCGGTACATCTTGTTTGATATCTTGTCTACGATGTTGTGAGATACTTCAAAAGAGAGTGTAAGAGACCATCAGGGGCTGTTATAATATATCCCATGCTATACCACTTTCTAGTTTAATTAGGTGCCATAACCTCGGTGAAGGATTTACTGGTTTATAAATTCCATGCCTACGATATGGAAGTCCCAAAAGGATAACAGCTGGTCTGAGGAGTCTGAATATTTTCCTTTGTTATAGCAGTTGAGTTTTGCTCTAAAGTATGACACACAGCTTGCAAACATTTTTAATTCTGTTTATCTTTACTTTGTACCTCTGTTTGTCCTTGTATTTCTGCTGAATTTCCTGTATGCTTCTGAAATCCTTCAAAGTGCTAGACAACTTATGATGCAACTATACTTAGAACTGTAATTGATGGCCTCTGTTAATGTTTCTATTTCTTAGATATAAACCCAGGGAAAAACTTCGAGTTAACTTTGGGACTCCAGAATTTCTTGCTCCTGAGGTTGTGAATTATGAGTGTGTCTCCTTTCCTACAGACATGTGGAGTGTAGGAGTCATCGCTTATATGCTGTAAGTAGGATTGTGTATCCGCTTTGTAAGCTGTTTCTAGGTTGAATGGTGTCAATCATCCACATTTTTTGTTATTCTGGAAGCCTGACAAAATCTGTACCCAAAATAGAAAATGTAAGCTTCTTTCCAAATTCTGTATTCAGTCATCTCTCCTCTTTTCCAATCACCATGAACATTTCTTCTTTGTTTCATTGCACATGTCTTATGACTGTTGGAGTATCACACTTCCAGAATAATGTGGACCACTTGGTAAGTTCCCAGTAGGTATGCGCAAGAGTGGACAGATGTCTAGAAAATAAAACCTACAATGAAAGACAGTAATGCTTGGATTTGTTAGGGGAGAAATGTGGTTAGACGTGTAAACAGAAGAGAAAAAGAGAACAGTCTGGAGACTTTCATAGACAAGATGTTGCAAGATTAGACAGGAGTGACAGAACAATCATGGGTGGCACAAATTTAAGGCCATGTACAGGAAGGGGAAAAGACATGAGGATTGAATGTATTTCTTTTTACTTTAGCCTCAGTGGATTGTCTCCTTTTTTGGGTGATGATGACAATGAGACTCTCAACAATATCCTGTCCTGTAGCTGGGATTTTGAAGATGCGGAATTTAGAGGTATTTCTGATCAGGCCAAAGATTTCATCTCAAAGCTTCTCATCAAGGAAAAATGGTACATAATCCCTGTATCTTCGAAATGTGTGTTCCATGCCATCATGTCAGTTGTGTCACTAGTGCTGCTCCATTGCAGAGCTATTATGACTTATCTATGTCCACAGAAAATGATGACACTTTGTTGATGTTGTTCTTTGTGTCCATAAAATGCACTGAAGTTACCTGAATGCATTTTTGCTGTGAAGCAAAATATAGTTACTTTGTGGTTTAACAGCCATTTTGTGTAGTGTCCTGAAATGACAGCATTGCATGATGGCAGAACACATGACCTGTAGGAGGTAATTGTCAAAATGTAAGATTCTGGGAAAAACACTTAATAGCATTCTGATTTTCCTTTAGCTGGAGAATAAGTGCAACTGCTGCCTTAAAGCACCCATGGTTGTCAGACCACAAGCTCCACTGCAGACTCCAGGTCCCTAAATTTAAATAATATCCATGTGTGTTGTAGACCTTCTTTTGCCTTCTTGTGTGGCCACATCACTATTTGCTTTGACATTTTTCTTAACTGTTTTTGCATCTTTCTATCTGCTGCATTTCTTGCCACTGTAAGCCATGTGTGTCCCCTTGCTTATTTCAGTTGTTATAATTTGCATGCCCACACTTGCTCATCAGTTCTTGCGCGTCTGGGAAGAAATACAAGGTCATGCAATTGCGGTGTGTTGTTGAGCAGATCCATTTCTTAGCAAAATAAGATTATTTACAAAAATAGCACCGAATTAGCATATAAAAAGAGATTTCCATTTGGGGATGAATCTGCTTCCTGCTTTGAAAACCCTTTCAGGCGCTCCTGAAGTCCCCCAAGTCCCCATGAGCACTGTTAGATTTCATCCCGACACCCTTTAGTTGGGCTCCGGTGAAGCTCTGATTCCTGCAGCCTGGGAAGCAGGCTGTCTTTTCCAAATGCTGCAAGAACACAGGCTGCTTACCTGCTTTGCTGCTTCCTATCACCAATTTTCTTCTGAGGAAACCCTACCCATATGTTGTCTGTATGCTCCTTCCTCAGTAACTTTTGTTCATACTTCTTGTGCTTTGTGAAATACTGTCACTAAACATGCTGATGTGCCATTACCTTAACTAGAGGTAAGATGTATTTGATCGTCAGTTAACGTTCCAATAATGGCATCTTGTTTTGTTTTGTTGGTTTGTGGTGTGTTTTTTGTTTTGTGGTTGTTTGTTTTGTTTGGGGTTTGATTGTTTTTTTTTTGTATTGGTTTGGGGTTTTTTGTTTGTTTGGGGTTTTTTTTGTACATTTGTTTGTTTATCTTTTCCCATAGAAGAACGCTAAAGGTGACTGTGTGTCCCAAGCACCCACGGCTCAATAACGTCTCTGAAAGAGCTGCCAGGCGGAAGGTTTGTTTCAGGTCCCAAGTGTTTTTTCAGGCATAAATACCATACCCCTTGCGGAAGGGATCAGTGGGCAGCTGGCAACCATGCATGGTCCAAACTGTATTCACAACCACCATCCCTGCTGTTGTCTGGAAAGCATTCAAAATGTAAACTGGCCCTATTGCTTTTACCAAGTCACAGCAATGTACCAAAAAAAAAAAAAAAATCATATATGGGAACCCATAAGTGCTGCAAACCCTGGCCATTTCAGAGGCAATGGTTATGCTCCCACTGGCTCTCACAGGGCAGGATTTCGCCCAATAATTTTTTAGTGTTGAAAGCTTTCAGGTTTTCGTCTGTGGTTAGGAGTACAGTTTAAAAAGGGTAGAAATGTAGTTACTTTTTAGCAGAAGCATGGACCAGCCCCTCAGGGCAGCTCTACTAACTATAGAGAAACAAAAACAAGGCATCTGCAAAAAGACACTGCTTCACACTTTTGGGGACCCAGTGTGCGGGGGACATTTCTCTGCCCTTTGAGCCTGTAGCAGCTCAAGCAGTTTTGACAGGGCATCTCTCTCTAGCCCTTTTTTTTTTTTTCCCTGGCTCATTGTCTTTGCCCTTTCATTATCAAACACTTCATTAGTGGTTCTCAGGCTGGCTTGGTTGCCTCCTCAGGGGATGGGGGAGACTCAAGTCTGCTCTCATGTTCTGTCTCTGGACTTTGACCAAAGCATATTCACTCAGCCACTTTGAAATCAGGCTACCTCAAGCACTACAGTATCTCCAAAAACCAGTACATCAGTTTTCACTGACACTTTTAACAGCTACCATAGAAGTTGGTGCCTCTGTTGATGGACCGCAGGAACCACTCAAAGTTTCTGGGGGCATCTTTGGGTAAAAACTCAGTGGAGTGTCAAGACGTGAATGAGTCTGAGAACACACATACTGTAAAACCACTTCCTTTTAGTCTTGCATCATGAGTAACAACCAGGATGCCAAAATAAAAATGGTCACTTTTCACCACAAGCAAGTTTTTAATGTTGCCATCATCCTTCATATGCTTGGTAGGGCAAATGATATCCTGGGTTTTGTTTCCAACAGGTTTTGTCCAGAAACACATAAAACAGAGAGCATTGTGAGGGGTTGAAATTTTTGTTCTGCTTTGACTAAGTAAGATCAGAACGGATTTTATACAGTGTAGTGTAGTAACACAGATGTTAGTGATCTTTAAACAAGCTATCTCACAGACTTGATTCTCCCTTTCCATGGTATACTGGAGGTCAGAGAGGGCTAAGGTACCATTATTATGTCCTCTGACTTGCTCTCTGAAGCCTCATAACCACCTGATGTGGTAATGTGTGAGCATTAACTTCTGTAGTGAGAGTCAGGTGGGAATGAACACCTCTTTGTGATCCTCTGTGTTCATCCTCACTTCACTGGTGCTGGTACGGGTTGCATGAGGTTTTGGTCCACTCACCTGTGTGCTTCATTGGAGTGTTCCAAACAGGTTTTCCTAGACTCTGTTTTTATCTGTATTTCCCATTTCAAGCCACAGCAACCAAATAGTGAAAATTCTCCCTCTCTGATGCAGAAAGCACTGTATTAAACCATTTTCTATGACAACCAAAATCAACTTTGAGATAAATTGTCTGTCCAACAGCTGTCAAAATTATTTAAAAATAAATACTTTATAGATTTGTAACATAGTAACCCACTCATGATCTAACTTGCAGGAAAACCAGGTTTTGGCTGTTGCCATGTTATTTCCTCAATGTATGACTTTCCTTTTGGAGTTTATTTAAGGTTACTTAATAAGTGAAACTAAAGTCACAGCAGTGCTTTGTTTTTAAAGAATCCCTTTAGCAATTTTTATCAGACAAGTAGTATGGTTACCACATTTAACCCAAAATAATACACTCAAGTGATTTAGACCTGCCATTTTAAATGCTTGCAGTGGTAATACAAATAAATGTAGAGGTTTGTAGAATGCCTTTTCATGCTGTGACCTGTGTGACAACAGAGGCAAAAAAGCAGAGTAGCTGCATTTCAGGAGAAACCTCCAGGACTATTTCTCCACTTAATGAAGAGGCCTTGTCCATTTAATATTGTATAAAACATCTCACAAAGAGGTGACTTCAAGAACCCTTTGTAATCAAGAAGCTTCAGCACTGCTTTATTTTCCTTATGCACAAAGAAACCACCATGTGGTTGTCCTACAACACTTAAACCAAATAAAAAAAGTATACTGCTGAATTAACTGGATTTTTTTTTTGTTTGTTTACTTTGCAGAAAAGCTGCTGTGTGGTTACTGCTGCTAAGAGATTTGAAAATATCAGCAGTCTTGGTGCTTTACCCTCCTGCTGTGACCGAGACTTCTACTAAATGGACCAACAGCACTTTAGCTACAAGACAAGTCCCAGCATTGCTGAGCTACTGCTTCTCTATTCACCTGTTGAAAGAAGGAAAGTAGTTCTCTAGGTTGAGGCAGGTGTTTCTTCTGAAACATCATGTTTTAAGTGTCTTGGATTCGTAACAAACTTTTCTCTATCTTGTCTTATATTCCCATTAACTTACTAAAGGCTCTTCTGGGTTCAAACTATCAGGTTAAATTCTCCCCTCAGCCCAGAAGGTGGTCTGTCACTGTGTAATATCTGTAGCCGAAGTTGATTTGACACTGGAGTCAAATACTGAAGAAAAAAAAAAAAAAAAAAAAAAAACAGCAAATTTTAAGATACCTTATGTAGAAGATTTGAAGTTTGTTTTCCCTGCCACACTAAAATGACCTAGGGATTAGCTCAACCAAAGTTAAAGCCGTGTTAATGTAAAGCCAGTGGAAGTGAGAAATGAGGCTTTCCTTGCACTTGGGCGAATTTGCTGCAAATGTGATATACATTTTAGGATTTTTTAGCCTGATGAATTACTGTTCAACTTAAATGCACTTGGATTAATTAAACAAGGAAAAGAACAAGACACTATTCACTTGTACTCATGCAGACTCTGTCCTCCAATAGGCAAGTATAATTCAGAGTTATTTTAATAGAGGGTGATTTTTATACAAGCTAATTTGTTTAATGCTAATAGTACTGATTATGACCACTGGCAAATGGAGTGTCAGTCCTCTGCTTATTATAATCTCTGGGTACAGGCTCAAGAGAAAATCCTCTGTTTTTCTAAAGTTTTCTTACCTTACTCCCAAGTCTTTCTAATTCTTAACTAGATAAAAAGCTGGGAGTGAGAACAGCTGAATTCTATACCTGAGATTGGTTAAGTGTGGCTCATCATTAAGTGAAGCCGAGTCTTAGTTGCCTAGGCTTTGAGGTGCAAATAGTGAGACAGGCTCCCTGCTGTAAATGGCTTTCTGACTGCTTGGTTTCAGAACTACGTAAATGCCAAGTATGGTGAGTGTTTTATTCAATGATGCTGATGTATTGTGCCTTATATTTTCTTTGATTAATCCAGTTCTGATCAAGCTGCATATTAACATAGCTATCTCTATATATTTATCTACATATTTCATATGTATTTGTATTTAATTTACATCTTTTTCTAAAGGGGATCAATGCAAAGACAAAACAGTATAATTCATCACCACCCAATGAACTGTTTTTCAGTTCCTGTGGATAGCATTCATATTGAACTAAAAGGGTCCCATTAATGGGATATCATGGCCACGACACTCTCTAAAACCAGACTGATCCAAAATTTTAAAGCCATTGTAGTAGATCTCTTAAGACCGCTCCTGTAAATGAACAGGGCTTCTTACAGCTGTGAAATCTAAGAAATGCTGATGTGTTGTACTAGTTGTTGCAAATACATGAGACCCACTACTACTATGACACAGTGATTCACCATGTAACTATGATACCATGTAGAGTCCTGCCACCTTCAAGAAACTGAAACTTCTTTGGGAAAAGAATAAGCAGTATCAAAACAAGAAAAATGAGCATATGACTTTTAGATAAACTGAGCTGCTTAGTTTTAGTCATCAATTATATTTGCCTCTGCAAAATAAATAGAAAAGCTACCTTTCTGTTAAGGCTGGAGTTCCCACTCTTGTTTTGATTGTCTTCAAGATAATGTAGCTTTTTGTACAATGAAGAACTCAATGATAAGACTAAAATGCAGCAGACTGCTTTGGAATGAGAAGATCTCATTATGCACTTTAGGGCCAGTATTGTAAGGCTAGGTTTTAGGTTTTGTTTTTCCTGTGGTAGATTTTACGTGGGTATGAAATTGCATGTCATTTTGAATCTTAATAACTATACTGAAATAACAGTGTGACTACAGTCCTATCTGCTTTGTGGCTCAGTTGAATTAAGAGGATTTATTATTTGTGGATATATACATCTGAGTGGTAATTAAGAGCTTAGTGCCATAAAGATCAACCCTGTGTTAGGGTGTGTGGTGCTAAGTCAGCCACAAATTCTCCATGAGCTGTAGGAGAATGTGGCCTCTCTTAGGCATATCCACAGACTTCACCTGTACAGTGGGTCAGAAGTGTGTCTATTGCTCTGTCAGAAATACGCACATGTGAATTTCTAGGGAGGGTGGAAGAGCTTGACATATTTCATATGCTTTGGAAAGCTGGGCCCTTTCAGAAGACATGAGTTGAGAAGGGTACATCTCACGAGCCCCTTGCTTGTGCAGCTGGACAGTGTGCCAATATACTCAAGGGATTTAACTTTCCTTTTTACCAACATGGATAGTTGTGGTCACTCTTTGAGTCTTATCTGTAAACTGTTTCACTGCTACATTACTTCCAAGGAACAGCTGCTGTAGTGGAGGATGAGGTTGTGATGGGGACAGTTGGAGGATGATGGACTGAGCAAGTCTCTGCAGTGACTGGAGGTGCCATTTAGTGCCCAGGGTTAAGCTCAAGTGTGGGCCTGTAGGTGTGTCCAGTGGAGGAGGAAAAATCCCAAACATACTTCTTGTTATGGCCTGAGTCAAAAGGGAGGCATATCACCAAGATGACTATTGTTATCAAGGGTAAAATAATTGTGGTGTAATTATCACATGTATAGCTATATGCCTGAGGAAAATGTCTTGAGATGTTTGTTTCTATATTCTCTGGCTGTTGTAATTTTTTTTAAATACCGAGACAGCCTCTAATAAGTGGCTTTCAAATTCTGTCTCTTGAAGCAGCACTTGGAGCAGCACGCTGTTTTGTGTGTGTGCATGTGCGTGTGAGTTTGGTTTGGATTCTGTTTTCCTTAAATACATTTTGTAATGAGTAGTAGTTAGAGACCTGCTGTATTAAATTGTTTTGACACATCATTATTTTCTACTAGGTAATAAGTTGACTGGGTTCTGATAAGTCAACTGCATCTATGTGAGTTTATTATCATTTTTGTTGCATATTGATTTAAGCGATTGCATTTGGAAACATAAATTAGAAGCAAAACTCTTTAGCTCAAGGTAACTAGTGGCTTTCCATCTCTTTTTCCGTGTTGAACAACCTGGAGGCTTATAAAACAGGTAAAAGACTTTGCCGCAGAAAGACGTCTATGCTGTCACATCTGTGTTTGCGAGCACCTGCAGCCTGAGTACCCTCACAGCAGAAGCAATTGTCAGTCTGTGCTAGCAATCCACTCTGGAGATTACAACAGAAGCTACTTCCTAATTTCTTATTCATATTCCTTCTAATGTCAGAAGCTGAATACAGTCAAAGCTATATTCTGTTATAACTTGATTGCAAACAGAAATAACAGTGCAGCTCCACAGAATTAAATAAGGGAAGTGCTTAGTCCACCTTTTGTGATGTGAGTAGAACAAGAGCCCAGTTTAACACACATACCCTGTCAAAAAAAAATCTACTTTTCACCAGTCCTGCCCAGTAAAAATAAAAAACATTCATTTTTTAACAGTTAATAAATCACAATCAAGGTACAGTTTTTACGCAGTGGTGAAATTGCTGTAGTAAGAGTCAAAGTATTTTAGGACCTTCAGTTTAATGCTGACATTACAAATCACTGATGGTCTCTTTCAGTAAAAGGCGGCCTTTTCAGGTCTCTTTCTGCCTACCAGCAGAAGCTATGACAAAAGCAGCTGTTTGTCAGCTTCTCTCTGCTGGTGAGGACCTGAAAGCATCTTACACCTTTCCCTTCCCCCATCAATGCTCAGGACAAGTCTTAGCCTGTGGACTCTTCACATATGATAGCAATGGAAGCTTTCCTTAGCATCAAGCTCAACAGCAGTGATGAATGCGTGAACACTGCTCCTCCAGACTCCTTCCAGGAGGATGCTGCATCTTCACACAGTACTTTTATCATCACCAGTAGGTACTTGTCCTTGTGTCTTGTGTGACTAGAACTAAACACTGCATGAATCCATTTAGGGACATAGACTGTTTCACCTTCCATGAAGGCTTGGTAGCTGAGCAACTACCTACCTGTTTCAAATCTTAGATGAAGTCTGGTAGAGATAACACTTTGTAAATACATTGTTTAACTGTGTCTGTAGAGTTAGTGATCACAGTTTGGTGCGGCAGAACTAATGGTTATGTACCCTACAGTAGCTTCTCTTAACTATAGATAACAGGCCTGTGAGAACTAAATGATGAAGCAGGTGGATTTTCATGTACCGCATCACTTTGGCTTGTGTATATGGTTTTGTAGATGATCTCGTGTATCTCTGGTATGTGTTCTTTTGTGAAAAACATGAAGCAACCTTGTAAAAAGATGACTGAGGAATAAATGCTGGTTTTGTTTACTCCAGGGTTTTTGTTTGCTGTATTTAATGTGCCTGTCATTATACTAGTAAGTAACAGAGAGAAACATGGGCTTTTCCCAACTGCTGTCCACAGATACATGAGGGTAAAAGAAATTTCCATTGAAACGGATATAGCTCAGATGAAGGCTTGCTCAGGCTCCCAGCTTGTACTCACCCTTGCTGAGAAAGCCTAAGCTCCTTTTGCAGGTAACTAGGACTCAAGGTGCTTTCAGCTGCAATCTTGCTGCAAGTCCTTAGACCAGGTGACTAGGGAGGAAAGAAGAGGTTACTGAAATTTCTGGTGCTCAGTCACTCAAGGGACCTTGTTTCACTCTTCTTAAATTGTCACACTTGGACTGTTGCCTGGGCAATGCATTTTAAAGTTACCCCATCTAGGAATTCACTGACTAATAAAACAGCCTAAAATCAGAAGGAATGTTTTCCTCAGTGTTAAATCAGGCTTCAGATGGGCTGGCTAGTGAAAAAAAAAATGACGAGCAAGAGCAAAAATTTAGAAAAAAATTACAGGGTGAGAAGGCAGGAAGCAATCTGTGACTGGCACTGGCAACTAGCACTTTTTCTGGGTGGTTTACGCACAGCTCTGGTTGCAGCACTTGAGACACTCATCATGCTTGAGGAGGAACTTTGCCTTCTTACAATGGAAGGCTCCCATTTAAGTCACTCTGAATTTGATGAGCCTGAGCTTTGCAGGTTAAGGTCTAAGCATACGAGACACCCTCCTGATTAAGCTAAGACAGCCCCATGAGCACCAGTCATTTCAACAAGCCTGTGTCAGCTCAGACAAAGCCTCGTTTCTCCACATCCTTCCTGTGCACAGAGGTGACAGATTTCCCATCCAGATAAGTATGCTGTGTAGCCTTCATAGAGAGGCTTTTTTCTCCTTACCGCTGAAAAATGTCTTCTCATGGGTCCCTGATCTGATCAGCGCTGGTAAGAACATCACAGAGCTGAAGACACATCTTGAGTCTTTGCTTGGGCTCCAGCATGTGTCTGCAGGGGCAGAGTATCCATATGACTTCAGTAGGTGTCCAAAAACCTTCTGGGATGAAACCTCAGAGCAGTTTCCTGTGCTTGATCAGCCTTACACTTTTGCTCTTTATTTGCCTTTCTTGAAGCCAGTCGCTGTGCTTTAATTTTCAGTGCCTTTGACCCTGGGACAGGAGTTTTTGTCCCAAAAATATTAGCGTCTGTGCTTTATAGCTGATGACGAAGACTTTGCTATAGTACCTTGGTCCTCTCAACAGCCCCTGCTAAATGTGCACCACAGACAAAAATAAAATAAAATAAATGGGTATAGAATAACTCAGCTCCCTGTATGAGTCTGTAAAGCAGCTCCATGCTTGCAAAATGTGTTCACTAAGTTCATAGTGTTAAAAATATGTTGACTACAGGAAAAAAGAAAACAAGGAACATACATAATTTTTCCTTAATTAATGGTCACCCCTTTTTCTCCCCCAATTATTTCAAACACCTGCTCATAGTAAATTTCCTTTGCAGTTTTTTAATGCTACTTCAGTATTACCCAGAACTTGGACACATGCACTAAGCTTCTTACTTTTAATTATTTTCAAATTAATTTTAATTTTCTGAATATTTTTAGTGCTGCCCTTTTGTTCAATAAAACCGAATTTTAATTTATTTTTTTTTTCTTAAAGGCCTCTTAAAGTTTTCAGAGACTGCTTTTATGGGCCGTTTTAATGAAAGCTTTTGGAAAGTGACTGGGGATATCCAAATTTCTCTCTTGAAGCCTCCTCATCCAAAAATGGGGGAGGGGGGAATCATCAGGAGTGACTCAGACCTCTTGCAGAGAGCAGCTGTCCTTCGGGAGCTGAGCCATCTCGGGCTGAGAGTGCAGGCTGTCGATGCCCATGGGAGCGAGCGGCCGGACCCCTCTCGGCTCTGACTGACTGCAGCGAGATGGGAGGGAGGGTGTCCGACCAGGGCAGGTCCACAGCACCAGGCTCTGCCATTGTGGTGCCTGCTGTAAAGCCTGCAGAAAGCCAGGAGCACCTTTGCCCTCTTTGGACCAAGTCCTGGTTCAGTAAAAGCCGCGGCAGAGTGCAGTGCGGGGGGGTGTCTGTCCCCACCGCCCGGAGGGAGGCTGCTGCCGAGGAAAGCAGCGCCAAAAGTTCTGCCGCACGAGTCACGGCGGCAGCGGGACCTGCGCCCCGCCCGAGCTGAGCTGAGCCGCAACTTGCTGCAATGGGCGGGTGTGGCCACGAGAGGTCAGCATCGTTGTTTCTTACGTAAAACGACCACTTCCAGCTCTCTGTTGAGAGGCTGCTTTGGAAATTTCTCTCCAGAACTGCCGGAGCTAGACGGGATCGGTAGTGCTGTGGCACTTGCAAACGCCAGCCCAGTGCGGGTGCGGACAGGTGACCTTTAAAATATCTGACTGATAAAACATTATTTGTTTTCAGGCACAAACAGCGCTGAATACAGCCTTTAACCTCTCCACATCTCAAGCCTGTTCTTAGCACACCAGGTAGAAGGACCTGAAGATGTGCTTGAGGTATGATATTAGCAAAGGATCAGGGAGTTTGTGCAGTGTGAGATGGGATAAGGTAAATGTGGGGAAATGAATGGTGGAGCTGGGGGTGATACTGACATTTTACACTATTCTCCCTTTAGCAATAGCACTACTTTAGGTCCTCTGCAGAACATGAACAGAAAAGAGGTGATTTATTATTTGCATGGAAATCAGCTGACAGGAGTGGAAAAGCATGAAGAAACTTGCACACTCCTGTTATAAATAGAAATATCCACACCATATGGTTTGTGTGTAGACTCTTGCTTTACATTTACCTCACTGAACATCTCCCTACCAGCCAATATCTCCTCACCTAAGTACTACTAGATGACTGCCCAACCACTCTCTCTACCAAATTTATCTCAACATCCTCAACACAAGAGCACACTCAACATAAAGGTGACATTGTCAATTTTGAGCATCAAAGCATCATGCCTTCCAAAATCCCGAGTGGCTTGAAGATCCTGAGACTTTTTCAAAAACAACAGTCAATTTTATTTTCCTTTGGGTTTTGGAGCCTTTGGGGGAGAATTTGCTACCTCTTTGGTGCAAAAGCAAAGGTTTGCGTTTTTCTTTGAATGAATCCCAAGGGCCTTTATGAAGTCCCTTGATTCCAGCTTCTGAGTCTTTACGGGAAACACCAAAAGTCATTAAGATGTGCAATTAAATCACAACCGTGGCTAACACAGCAAATGTAAATGCAAGCCCTGGCCTAGAGAACAAAGACCTATTCATTCTGCTTAAACTGGTCTTGAGACCTGACTGCTGCTACTTTTATTTTTTTTTCTTTCTCCCCATCCTTATTTCTTCAGAAGGAGGAGGAATTTTCTTGGCTAATTCTATGTCCTGGATAGTCAGAAAAGCCCATGCTCAGCTGCCTGAGTCCACTTCCTCCTGTCTGCCAGCCCTCTAGAAAAACTGAGGTTACATGCAAACATCAGCAGCGAGTGAGAACAAATAAAGAGCCTTGATAACTGAGGTAAAGTAGCTATTATGAAACTACCAATGAGAGAGGTAGAAAAATAGGGGCTGGAAACATCAAAATGAAGCTGAGGTTACATTCCTCATTGGAAGTAAGATGTGAAGGAAGATAGCCGGTGGCTAGAGCTCTCTCTCTGTACATTGAGAAGGATTTGCTAGCAAAGGATATTAATGGTCTGAGAGTGAATTGCAAGTCCACAAACAAGGGAAATCTGAACTGAAAATTGAAAAGACAGAAAAATAGGCAGGGGGCTTTTATTGGGTTAAAGTGTCAACATCTAGAGATGCATGGATCACTGGAGCTTAGACTAGGAGGAACAACCCCCCCCCACCCTCTCAACAAAGAAACTAAAGACAACAGCAAAACATAACACCAGGGTCTCCCTTTAACCCGAAGTCAAGGCTCTGTCACCCTAACCTTTTTTGGTTGGTAATATTTGTGTCTTGGCAATTTTTTGAAAAGTGATAGTCAACAGAAGGGGGCAGATTGGTTTTGCCAACCTTCTTTTGTCCATTTCCCCTCCCATACCCCTTTTTTTGACTATCAAAAGGCACCTCTGTATCTGTGGTACTCGGTGAGATTTACCTGACTGAGTCTCTGTTAAGAGACGAAGGGCCTTCAGAGGCTAATCTGTGTAAAGGGATTGTTGGTCAGGAAAATAAAAAGGCCCATGACACAATATTTGGGGATTAATTTCTTTGATATGAGACTTTGTATCAGACTGCTCTGTGTTATAATTCTATCTATGTTCCTGTCAAAAATATATTATAAAATGTAACCTTTGAAAAACATATATATTTTTTGCTTATCAGAAGACCTCTATGTAAACAAAAGGACCACACATGGGTAGGCTGGGGCTTTTCTTTCTCTCTTTCTCTCTTTCATTCTCTCTCTTTGTCTCTCTCTTTCTCTCTCTCTCTCTCTTTCTGTCTCTCTTTTTTTCCCCTTTTTAACTCAGTTGAGTTCCGGACACTTCCAGGGCTATTTATGCCTCTTAATCCCCAGAAACTGGCTAGGAGCCTTGGATTTGTCTTCCTCTTTCTGAAATGAGGCATGGTCCACTCATGTGCTGTAGCTTGCTAATGAAAAAGTGGTGGGGCATGAGCCAGGTGAGGGGCCACGGGTAAGGACAGGGAGGTCTCTGATCCCCCCTCCACTCTGCCCTTGCCTGGAGCAGGTCACAGAAGAGTCATTCTTGAAGAGACAATTAAGTACCGATCCAAAGAACAACAAATAGCTGGCACAACATTCCTTTCAAACCTCAGGATTTTTCAATCAAATACAGATTTTAGGAGGAAGATGTGATTTTTTTGGCTTCTCCTTAGGCTTAATTTATTAACAGTTTGATTCCAAATTTTCAGACAATTAGCCAAAGTTGTTACTTTGCGTGGCCAAACTAGAAACTGGTCCTTGTTTCACTGGAGAAAGATTCCTTCTAAGTTCCCCAGGATGTCTTGTCTTCAGATATCTGAGAAGTGCAGGACCACCAAAACCTATTCACTCTGCCCTGTTTTCACTCTCTCTTCTTTCACTTCTAAATGTAAGATATGCTGAAGTGTGTGAAAAACATTTACATGCATTTCCCACACTTTCCCAAAGCCCAGCCTGTATTCCAGGGGAACATGTGAGCTAACATTTTCCCAAAGCCATCCAGCCTCCACTAAATAATATAAAAGGCATTTGGCTAATTCAGAATCTCGCGATGTGGTGTCATGATTGTTGATTTTCATATTAACTGGAAACTGGTCAAAACTTCCTTCATGTTACCTTTCTAGAGAAACTTTCCCTTAAGTCTTTACTTGTCTCCCAGAAGCATTGCCCAATGTTTTTTTTCTTGACAGCTTTTGTAAAGTTGTTAATTGCCTTATGGAGCCAGTCAAAACCATTCTACAGCATCAGGATTCGTAGGTTGTTTAAAATAAAACTAGAAAGTTGA
>VWZY01001530.1:390570-410891 GCA_013399075.1 Chloroceryle aenea | reverse complement strand
AAGTGGAAATCTTCCTTTTTTTTTTTTTTTCATTTAAGCAAATTGGTTGATTAGATAAAGCACTTAAAACAGATAGGATTTAAGATGCCCATTTCCCAGTTCTTAAAAGAAAAGCTTAAGACATTAAGAAGTTAAATCTGTAGTGAAGGCTCCCAATTTATCTAAGTGAAGTGTCAGTTAAATCTCAATGGACTGAAGAGACTGCCCTGCTATTTTGTGGCATGAAGTTAGCAGTCATATATTTTGCAGCATAACCAGCAAGACTAGCTCATTTCTGGACCATTTCTTCCATCAGGACATGAGAAAGAACAGAGTATTTGCAAAGGGTGGGATTCAAGAAAAGTGGGATATATTTATCAGCTGTCAACCATAGCAGAAGGCCAGAGAAGTGAGCAGGGGAAGGAGGTGAACATGTTCTTGGAGGAAATTTCCCACTCCAATATTGTGGTGTATATCTGATGCTGCTCTTTTTTTCTTTTTTCTTTTTTTTTTTGTTTTTATCCAATTTATGAAGAAGAATGGTATTTTCACTGGTCTGGGAACTGCTAGCTAC
Source organism: Chloroceryle aenea (assembly GCA_013399075.1). NCBI lineage: Eukaryota > Metazoa > Chordata > Aves > Coraciiformes > Cerylidae > Chloroceryle > Chloroceryle aenea. Next base: position 410,338 of record VWZY01001530.1, on the reverse strand, counting down.
TAGTTAAACTACACGCTGGGTCAGCAGTGAGTAAAGCCCAGATGCACACAGGCTTTTAGGCACCTCGCTTGAAACGATGTACCTGGCTTCCAAGCACTGCAAACGAGGCATGGAAGCTTGGAAGTGCAGCTGCTGCTTCTCACCCGAGGGGCCAGAAGCCTCCTGCAAAAAAGAGGAGCCACACAGGTGGACTTCACTGCAAATGAGGAGACACAGGGCACAGCCAGAGGAGGCTAGGTGGGTAAACTCTGGAAAACCCTGTCCCTGCACCTGGAGTGAGAAGTATAAAGGCAGGAGTTCTCCCAAGGTACCTGGTGTGGAAGGGCCAGGGAGGCTGTCACACCCAGCTGGGGATGGCTCTGAACTTTTGGTGATGCTGGCTCAGTCCCTGCTGGCAAATGGTGTCCCAAGGAAGTCACTGAGACTGCCTCATGTGAGTAATTGCTCACTGGTGCAGACCTCCCACCCTGTCTCTCCTGTGCTCTTGGCAATGGAGCTTAGAGTGAAAACAAATAAATAAAACCAAAAATCCTCCCTCAACCCCCCAGCTAGTGTTTTCCAGCGTGTTCAAAGCTTTTAACAAAATATTTGGAACCTATTTTCAGAAAAAGTTCCAAAGGTTTCCCAAAGCCCAGATTTGTCTAGACTCTCCTATCCTCAGTGCAGGGAAACAGAGTGAATGGATAGGGTGTGATATGGGTATTTTTGAAAGTTTGTTTGGATTTCAGGAAGCGAACAAGATAAGCCGAATGACCCTTTCCTGCTTTTGCTCTTTTAATATCTTTTTTTTTCCTCAGTAAGTCCTAAGAAGAAATGCTTGAACTAAAGAAAACCCTGATGATTTTGTTGAGTACCCTCCACCTCACTGCTCTGCTAAAAAACCACCCACACCTGTGACTGGGACACCAAATCAGTCTTTACAATCTGAGCCCCTGGGCGCATCTGAAAGCTGGTTTTTTCATCATTTCTGTGACATAGAAAACTGTTTTCCTTCTTTTCCCACCTCATTCAAAACTTTCAGGGAGAAATAATCTGCTGTGAAATAATCTGCTGGAAGCTTTAGGGTGCACCAGAGGCATGGAGGGTCTGATCTGGAGGTGAAGAAAAGAAATAATCTTCATTGCAAGAAGAGTCACAGGTGCTGACGTATGAAGGAGCCCTTTGACTTCACATCAGCCTTGCTACCAGAAAAGCCTAAGAAAAGGCAAGTGGGAGAGGCAGGTATCCATCCCAGCCACCTTGTTCCCAGTGAAGGGCTCTGCATGGTGGCCTGAAATCAATTCTGCAGGTTTGTTCCTAAGTACACTCATTTGCTTGGCATAAGTTATGGTGAAGGAAGCTTCATGATTCCTCCATTTTTACATAGTTTAATGTATCCATGGAGGTTCAGCTTGCCCATAAGTGCCTGACCTGAACACAGCCCTTCATGTCCTAAGTTGGACAGACCTCTCAGTTTTGGAAATCTGGATTTCGTACTGATTCACCTACATGCACAAACTGGTTTCTGTGAGCCATCTCTTCTAGAATAGCGCATTTGTGAGACAGAGAAAAGCAGATGTCCCCATAGCAATTAATTTTCTTTCCCTGCTACCCAGCTCCAGCACTGACATGTTACTTTCCTTTCTCCCAACTTTCTGGCCTTGCTCATGTACAAAAGAAAGCAGAGTTTTAATATTTGATCAGAAAAATTTATGGAACCCTGAATATTTTTCTAACTTTGCGGCTAGGGAAATAAATTTCTGCTCCTCTGCTGGAAAATAATGACCTCCCTCCCCTCTTGTTTGTTTGTATGATCTGAACTAATTTCTTATTTGAAATCTACACCACGTAAAACCATTTCCTAGAACTATTTTTTTTTTTTTTAAGCAGCTTGCTAAACTGACTCTAGAAGTTGCTTAGTGGTTATTGGGTATTTGAGGGTCATTTACTGTAGTAGAGATTTTTCTGCCAGCAGATGTTATGGTAGCATAGCAGGAAGATGGAGAAGGAGCACAATAGTCAGGATAGTAAAGCAGCTAAAGTAATGTAAAGGGTAAATGCACCAGATAGCCTTTGAAAAGATACATGATAAATGCTCAGAAGGCAGAGTGAGCAGCATGACACATAGGATTTATAATAAGACATTGTTCCAAAGCAGTATTTCTCTTTGCAGTACAGAAAATCTGTACCTTTCCTGTAAGAGAAATGTCTGAAATACATTTTGGGTTGTTTTGTTTTGTTTTGTTTTGTACAGGCCACTAAGTCATTTACAGATAGTTGGTTGTCCTTTCCTTGAAGATACATCCCTGTTGTGAAAAATATAAGTACTGAAAAAAATCTTAATAATGCACACGTAACAGCATAAACATCCTCCCTTCCAAGGACCAAGAAAGGGTGATGTGAAGTAATTCCAGAACTTCCAGGTAAAATGCATGCTAGCCATGGTGTTCCCGTAGCACAGGGTAATGGCAGCCGTGTTGCATGTTCTGTGTGTGAGCACAAATGTGTGCATGCCTGTGGGTCTGTATGGTGCTGGAGCCTGAACCACTTCACTCAGAGGTCTCCTATGGCAGAACTGCTGTCAGATTACAAACCTGTGACCTCCCCAGCAGCCCAGTCCTTCACAGACTGGATCTGCATTGCTATAGAACCCTTTCTTACAATGAGTTTTTAAAAGCAGCCTGTATGGTTCAACACTTGTTCTGCTGCAGCTGCTATCTTTGCCTTTTCCCTCACTGTGTTTCTTTCAATTATTCTTTTTTCTCCCTGGTGGGAAGAGAGATGAGACACTAATGTACAGAAGCTGTAAATGGCCTCAATTATAGGATATCTGGGACAAAACCAGAGATGTCACCTAGACAGACTGGGGTGGTCTAGAGAGAGTCCCAAAGAAATTTTCACTAAAGAGTCAAATGAAGGAAATGTTATTACTCTAACTAACTTATTATCATCTATTTTGGGCTGCCCAATTGCTAGCGACATAGGCTTGGGTCAAAGTTTCAGAAAATAAGTGCATAAGTTTGTGCAGAGGACACCACAAAAAAACATCTTCCTTATACATTTACATATCTCCTTATAAGTGCTCAGCTTTGACCAGTACCTCTTGCAAATAGATGTCTTCTTAAAGACTTAACTGCTCTAACTGTACCTAAACCATTTGAGGGGCCAAGAATGCCCTTTTCAGTGTGGGTGGCTATGCAAAACTCAACCCATCTGGCAGTCAAAGTGTAAGTCTCAACCTGTCATGCCTAATTTCACCATTTATGGCAGCAATACATTATGTTTGAAGAGGGAGTGTCAGCAGCATGCCATACATTAATCTGAAGACTGAATTCCTTAATAGATTAAATAGAGTCTTCATCTCTGATAAGTGATTATATTTTTGCTGCATGACTAGTGCTGTGAAGCACAGAGTGCTGTAAATAGCTGGGAAAGCATACAGCATGAGAAAGCCCCTTTCCAGACTCACTTCCTGAAGATGTCATTTGGATTTAGAAATATCTGTGGGCTGCAAAGCTTCCACCCATGCTTCTAACTTCAATCTTTTCTGGATGCTTGATTTCCCTTAGGACCAACAGATCAAGGTATAGCAAAATATATATAGCTTTGCCCTCTAGATCAGCAGTGCCCTCTGGAAGAACCCCTTGCTTTACTGGCAGTGTCAAATATACGTGTTATCCAGAGTTGCACGATCAGCAAAAATTAGGAGCTTTTCTCTTTGACAACAGCTCTAGTTTTCTGGTCTAAAATACCTCGGATTACAATGACAGTTTACCACAAAATATCCCCATCCTGCCAAAGGAGTTTGCTTAAAACATGCTCTTTCTCTCCCTACCTTCCCACCCTGGCAGCATGCAAATGCTTCCTTATCCAGTCTGTCATATAAGAAGCCCTTAAGAAGTGTTCCTTCAGTCATTTCTGCTAACTCTGCAACAAAATGTTAAGATGCAAGGAGACCAAACTATGGAAAACAGAGACCAGGACAAATTACCTTTCCACAAGACCAAAGCAATAGAGAGCAGGCTATAACCAAAGGTCGAAGCCAGTGCTGCTTTTAGATCTGAGCTAAGCCCCCAAGTATTTAGCAGAGCAGAATGCTGTGTTTTATGGCATGCTCTCTATCTGAAAACTGTTAGTTAGTGGACTGGGGTGCCAGTAAAAAACCTCAGGTTGCTAAGATTTTGGACAGCAGAATCATACTCTGACAAGTAACACATGCCTTAGTACTCTGAACACTGAAATAAATGTGGAATTAAATGTATTGATTCACAAATAGAAAGCTGATTTGCCCTAGCTTCACCACCTAATTTAGAAACGTCAAGGTAAGCTCTTGTTGGCTTCTGAGACATTATTAGCAATAAAAATTCTGAAAATCAAACTCTGCACTCTGTTTTCTGTCACGTCCTCTACTGAAGGATCATAACCACGTAAGCCAGGCCTTTATTACAGCTGGTAAGGGTTGCAGTACCTACTTGCTTGTTGGGTAGTCAGCAACCAGTAAGTGACTGTGTCTGTAAAGTGCTAGGGCATCTGCTACAGGGTTTTCATGGGCATCCATAGCACTAGAAGTTGTTATGAATCTCCCAGCCATGGCCCTGAGGCACTAGATGGGATCACTGAAAAGTACTCTGGGGTGTGTGAGACCTTAGTTTAATTCTTGTTTCTGTTTGAGGAGATCTGAGTGCAAATCTTCTGCTTCTTGTGAGGGTGTGTGTGAGCCATGACCAGGCCATATATGGTATTGCAGGCCCAGCCTTTCCCACCATGGAAGCTGCTTCACTTTGTTGGCAATTACTCTTCACCAAACTGGAGAAGGTGAGGTCTAGAGGTCAGGTCATTTATGTGGGAATACAGAGAGCTGCGTCATTCAACCTAAGGGGAGGCTTGGTGTGTGGCCTATGACACTATCACCTTCTCTCTGGCACGCTGGCTATTTATGCAGGTTCAAATTACTGTAGACAGAGGAAAGATCTGAACCAGGGTGTCCCAGACCCTTGGAGAGTGCTTTAAGCTTTCAGCCCATGGGGGAAGTCAGTGAGGGGGGACCACCTTCCTTGGCTGCATTTTCTATAGGCACCAATTCAATTGGAGTGTCCATGATCAGCTTCACAAGTGAAATGGGCAAGGGACAAGTTTTTTTGTGGACCATGGCAAACCCCAAGGTGTGGAGGACTTGCTTTGCAACCCATAATGGCAAATGAGAGAGGTGAACAATGCTGAGGCTAGCTAAAAGTCTGAGCTTTAGGTGGCTAAAAGATGACAGGGCTGTAAACACACGTGACATGGGATTTCACCCACCTCTAGATTTAGGGGATAGCTAAGCAGGGGCTTTAGGCACTCTTGGGTTATTTAAGCCTCTGGAGCCTTTTGAAATTGAGACCAGTGTGTTTTCCTGGGGCAGAGCCTCCAGATATTAAGTCCCAGGACTTGACCAGGGGCCTTATCATGCAAAGCTGAATCCTCAGTGTCAGCTACAATTCCAGTAATATCCAAAGTGAGCCCATCCTTGTCTCTCTCTTGCTGCTTGGCGTGCATTTGGAGAAAGGGTGTTACTGGCTACAATGCCCACCTTTACTGGAGTGCGCAATTTTCCTGGCCATCTCTATGGCAAGTGGAAGGAGAGGCTCCAGGCAATCTCATACCGTAATGGACCTAAATCCTTGGATTAGCTTCCTCTGGCCCTGGCTTCAGTAGAGTCATTAAATAAGTATGATAGTTATATAATACATAGGTCAGACAAAAGCTCATAAGACAGCATAGCAGGGAGCAAAGCTAGAAATGATAAAGTATGTTTTTCCCTCTTGCTGGAAAATGAGAGGCACATTGGCTGAGGTCTGTCAGAAACAAATGTAGGTATTGAGACTCCTGCTTTCCTGCAGAGTTCGTGCTGGCTAAGTCATCTCTGCTGAAGCCTGGCAAGAAGTGGTGCAAATGAAGAGATTGAAAGGGAGTGACTATTTAGCAACTGTAGGTTTGTGAGTCTCCACAGAAGAGGGTTAACATGCACGACTCCAGCAAATCATGGCATAACACTGGCTGCCACTCTGGATTCAGTGGTTCTTACTTGCAGGAGTTATGCAAACACAGATATAATCAGAGCTCTGCTGTTACTTTCTATAGAGGGCCGAATTTGATAAGGAAGACCTGAGTGTCTTAAGCATGGACATGTCGTTCCTTCTGAGTCAAACATCTTCACAGGTTTTACTCACAAGTGGGCTGTGTAACCTACAGCAAGACAGGTGAGCAGTTACCAAATTCATCCCAGTGTGACTGAGCATATGACTAAGTGCTCACAGTCATGTACAAAGGTTATGGAAATTCTCATCGAAGGCAATAGGCGATTTTTGCCACAGACTGAATTAATACCTGAACATGTTCATTACAGCCTGTTTCTTATTTACACTAATGTTCTTTTACACAGTTGTGATATCTCAAAAGAGCCTGGTACCCAACTTAGCATGTGGTCCATCTAAATTGGCAGCATAGGTAAAATAGTCACAGCATAAATGGAAATCTGTCCCTTTGTCATTTCCATCGATAGATTTCATTAAGAAGCCTGGCAAAAGCACGCTCCTTCAAGAAAAAAACCCAACCAATCAACAACAACAACAACAAAAAAAACACAACCAAAAAAACCCCAAATAAATAATTTTAAGGGCACTGAAGCTTTCTCAAAACATCTAAATATTAGCCTTCTCAGAAACTCAAAATTAAGATTTAAGATTTTAGCTTGAAAGAGAGAGCAAAATTGAAAGCAAGATTGCACAAGGCATTATGCATAAGTGCTAAATCCCGCAAGCATGTAACTGTGTCCTGCCTGGAAGTCTGTGGTCGTGAAAAGGCAGACAAACCCTGCTCAGCCACCAGTCACCACAGTGTTTTCATTAAAGGCTTCATGGGGAAACTGGGAAAGGACGTAAGTTCAGGATTTAGACAGAGTTACTGAATCCCCAACCTCACGGCTGTCAGGGGACAAGACCAGGAACAGGAAACTCGTGCAGACCCAGCCCACCCATTTGGCTTCTTCTGCCCCTGTGCCATCCCAGAATTGATTCCCTAAAATGACAGCTTCTCTGACAGGGGCTGAGAGGGTTTGTGGTCTCTTTCAAAGCATAGCATGGCTAGAGGAGTGAAGCCCTGGAGGGTGCAGCCTCCTGGCTAGCTGGGAACAGAAAAAGAGAAGCCCAGGCACCAAAAGAAGGAGGTGGCAGGGAGAGAACACAGCAAGCCCAGTAAGGGCTGAGGAGCGGGCAGGCTATGCAAGGCAAAGGCTGAAACTCAGGAGCAAAGGCAGAGGGTGACGTGGATAAGAAATGGCAGACAAGAAGGGTCGGCTTTGCAGAGCCTACGTCCAGCCTGTGCTCAGGGGCCCATCTGGATATTGTTAGGGCCCCTGCCCACCCACCCACCATGCCTGGAACGTGCGAGTACCTTATCTTGCATTTCTTGTAATGCAGAACACCAACTCCTTTTTATGCTTCTTGGCACAGTTTATGACCTTTTTACAACTCCTTCCCTGTCAGGATATAGGCCATAAAGATATTTTAAATGGCTTCTCTTGGTGGTGATCCATAGGCTCCATATGCAAAATACGACCCCATAACCACTGTAAGCTAGCCCTATACCTTCACATCGTTCAAATCCTGCTCTGAGAGCCATTTGGGCTTTGAAGCTACAAGAAAATAACCAGCAAATTATTAAATAGAGGGACCGTTGGGCATAATCTATGTAACCTTCCCATTTTCAAACTGCAATTGACTGTGTAGGAACTGGATGAATAGTGTGTTTTCAGTTCAGTTGCTGAGTGGAAGTATCAGAAGAAAAAAACATTTCCTTAAAACAAAGTGGAATTTTTCAGATTTTCTTGAAATGCAAAAGACAGGATTTTGTTGTTGTTGTTGTTTTTTCAAATTACTTAATCCTTTTAAGAAGCTTTAGAAGCTGTAGAGGGCCTGTGAAGTGAAAAATATTGTTTCAGAGGGGGAAGTCATGGCGTTACTTCAGCCTTCAAAGAGAGGTTTGGCTTCCCAAAACTTACTTCTTTGTAAGACTATCAGAACAAACTCCTTCAACAATTTTAAAACTTCCCATAATCATGTTCTATTTTGTTCTAAATTTGCAAAAAGCCTTGTTACAGAAATGCACTTTTTAGGTAATTTGTTATTTCAAATGAAGAAAGAAAATACCAAAACTAGAGCACCATGTTTGCTGCTGACTGTTACTCTGATCCCTCTGCCTCCTCGCTATCTTTCTGCACTGCAACAACCACCCATTTGCATTCTCTGGATCACAAGCCTTTCAGGTTGCTGGTTATGTAGCCTAGAGCATGGCCACCACTCAGGCTATTCTCACCACCAATGCCTGAGCACAGAATTACTTTCCCCCCAGGTACAGACACACAGTACCATGAGTCAAGGGCTTGCACCCATGTTCTGGAGTTGCCTCTAAAGCATGTGTGTCTATAAGCATAGCCCCAGAGTTGTCATTACAGTGATTTCTACATGTATTGGGAAATGCAGAGACATTAAGTCATCTTGTTAATGATGATTGTCCATACAGTGTGCTACATGCACCACCTCAGCAGCAGAGGAGATGCCGTGAGCTGCAGCTTGCATGTGTCTGTGCGTGGGAGCAGGCAGGTGGGGGGGGTGGGGGAGTACCAGCAGCACAGCAACACACACCAACACCTGCAGCAGCACCCTACAGCACACAGCAGCTATAGAGTATCCATGTCCTGTTGTGTACCAAGGCAATATGGCTGTGCAGCAGATTTGAGCAGGACAGAGAGGTGAATGCTAAGGTCATACGTGGCACAGCTCTTACAGCTGAAAACTTGGACATTACATATGAATGTCTTCTGTAAGCTGGTGAAATGACTTTTATCATCACTTCCAAACCCACAAAGGCAATTGCCAACACAGGAGTTTAGCTGATCTTAATGGCAGTCACACACCTTGAATGCCCTGCTAGCACCTTTGAAGTTTAGTTGGCAAATTGTTGGACTTCCCCCTGCTTTCTTCTCCTGCTTACTTGGGAGATAAGGAGGAGCTGAGCAGAAGAGCAGGAGTTTAAAAACAAAGACGGTCTATTGTAGCACATCAGGTCTCCAGCACCTGTTCAACCTTAACATACAGTGTGCAGGACCCCATGGGGGTCCTGTGTTGATACAGCAGGTTTGTCCTGTGAAACCCCTCATCTCAGAGAAGTGGTTGTGAGGTTACAATTTAGAAAGTGGTTCTCTGCAGCTAAAAAACACGCGGTTTTAACCTAACCATAAAATATCTCAAATCATTGGGATTAGCCCTTTTCTACTTTCCCGTGTGCCTTCAATTAGCTGCATGAAAGTGAACCCGCAGCTTTAGGACCGAAAATAGCTGGAGTGAAGTGACGCAGGCTTCACCCGAGATGAAAGAGCAGCTTCCAGAAGCCTAATTAAAAGCAACTGAGAAACCAGTACTTGATACAGCCTGTGCTCACCTGAAAAAATAAACGGAGAGCTGCAGCCAGGCTTCGGCGTGGCGTTGTGGGAAAGCGGCTGGAGTGTTTCACCCGGGTCACGGGAAGGCCCAGCTCTGCTGGAGCACAAAATCTTTCTGTTTCTGCCTGCCTCAAGTCAGGGAGAGGTCAGCTAGCCAGCTGAGGCCACCACCACACCGATGGTCCTTCACCCTGCCTTGGGTGAAAGGACAGTGACATCCCCCACTGTGGCATCCCCCATCACCCCTCTCCCTCCTCCATGTCCTGGCCATGGGTTCAGGGAGAAAGGGAGCTTTAAGCAGGTTTTTCAAATCGTCCTGCAGCCTCCTGTTTGTAAGCAACCCTATCCCTGCTGTAAAAAGGCATATGGACATAGCTGTCATTTAGAAAACAGCTGGGCAAGCTGACAAGTTACTGAAAAGCCTTGTTTTGCTTTTAAACATCACTGTTATTGGGGGCAGCAAATCTCTTCTCTGTCCCTATGAGATGCCACTGATTTTGTCAATTTTGGTCTTCAGTTCAAGACATTTTTCCATCAGCTGTCCCTCTTCTACCTCTCCTGCACTAAAATAATAGGTGTGAGGGTAGCATGAAAAATTCCGCAGGAAAGTTTAACCACAGCTTAAAAGTTCTTGCTCTGGCCATGGTCCACATCTTTGGTGAAGGATCTTGACTGGGAAAAAGCCTCTCCACAGAATGTGATGGAGCCTCACAATACTGATTTGAAACTTTCAGTTTTTCTTCCGAAAGTAAAAATATTTTGAGATATAATTTACTGAAATTGCATTTCTATTGGTAAACCAAACCAGGAAATCAAATGTCTTCAAAAACTATTTGGTTCACAATAGAAGTTTTATCTCAATAGGGTAGAAAAATATTATTTGCAGAATAGGGTGGAAATGATGAAAGACAGACTGCGCTCTTACCAGTGATGTGAAAAATCAGTTTTATAGTTACATGTTAATTAGGATTTCTGTATCTGCACTAACACAGGTAAGAATCAACTATTTATACCTTAATGTAAAGAAGTGAGCAGCTGCTTGTATCATGTGGTTATCATGCTATGACACAGGCACAGGAATGGAGCAACACATTTTAAAAAGATTGTATATTCTGGAATGTAAAACTGGAAGCAGAAGAAGAGAAGGGAGCAAGACAAAACAACATGTTGTCATATTTATTTGCTGTGGACTTTTCTCATTCTTAAATGAAACATTTGGATCCAGTAGAAATATTCATGGCGTTTGCTACTTTCTGTCTTAGGGGAAAAGAGTGGCCAGATCTTCACAGCCTGAATTAGGAGCTGAGAAGCTGTCAAGAAACCCTGCTAGCAGCAGTAGCAGCATGCAGCAAAGAAAAACACAGTGCTCATAACATCAGCCTGATTTAGAATTTGATCAAGGAGATAGCAGTCGCTCGGAAGTTGTAGCTCAGACCCCTGAGCAGAGACTGCTGAAAGAGATTGTCCCACATGGCACAGAGTGTTCTTAAATTATATAGCAAGGTGAGACATAAACCCTTTTTCTCTTGTAACAGGTTAGATAAAATAGCTTGGACAAAATTAAAACCTAAGCAGGCAATCATTGTTTTTTGCAGTAAGGAGTTTCTGTAGTGTTCACGTGACTGCTGCTTAAACTGAAAATTAAACTGTCAGTGATAAGGAACCTTTTTTATCAGTATATTCTTGTTCATGTCCAGCAGGAAGACGTGTGTGTGATCCGTGCTTATGGTGCATACTCTGCTGTTCTGATGGAGCTGCCAATTCAAAATTGAGAGAAACAGGAAATGTTTAAAAAACCACAAACTTAAAAAAAAAAAACAAACCAAAATCAACACCCTGCCCCATCACCCCCCCAAAAAAAAACCAACAAAACAACAGAATACTAACCCAAGCAAAGAGCAGAAAAGAAGTGTCAAGGGTTTTGAGAAACATTTTGGGAGGGGGGCGAGGGTGGAACCAGGAAACCCTGAAAACTCAGCAGTAAAATCATAGTTACATATGTGACTAGGGTAACTAAAAAGACTGAAGAATACAGGTAATTGGCTCACCCCGAATGAAACGCAGTTGTAAGGAGGCAAACTTGACAGAAAGCACCTCTGTGTTTTACGTGGCTCTGTGAGGAACTCTTTTCCTTAGAAACTGTTGGACTAACATTTTTTCCTTTCTTGACTTAGCTGAAGTATGAAACATTAACCTGAAATTTGTTTATTTATGAGCCCTCTGCAAGGTCCATGGAATTTGCAAGGACAAAATCTCTCAATTTCTTGTAAAAATATTTGAAAAGCATTTCAGAGGCCTAACTGCACCTCAGAATCCACCACTACTGACTCGATGGTTGTACTTAATGGGGCAGAATTATCCCGGGGGCTCCTTTGAAGAGTCACACTGAAGATTAATTTTTTTGTCTACTTTTTTCAGTGCAGCACTCCACATGAGATGGGCTCAAGCTATGCAGTGAAGTCTAAAATTAGCAAAGAGAATTAGACTTTCAATTTTGAAGTCTAACTTTTGTGTTTATGGGTACCATTTCTAGAAGCATGATTACAAATAAAGTACTACTGATCCTAAGTAGGATCAGGCAAGACTGACAAAGAGACTTATGACAGAATACTCTTAGAAATCTTTCTTGAGGCAATTACTTTTTTTTCTTAGTTAAAAAAAAAACCAATCAGTTAACTGGTGAAAGGTTTCATTGTGTATTATCCAACTTCGGAGAAAAAGTTCTCTAGAAAACATTAATAATTTCAGTTAGTACTGAAATGTGAAATAAGGTTTGTGTTTAAATGTAATGAAAATGCCTTTGTTTCTAAAATATTAGGACACTTAAATTATCAAATTTATTACATTCCTTAGTGACAATTAAAAAAAAAGCTTTTTATTCTTGACATCAAGAAAAAAGCTGCTTTGCCATTCTTTACATCGATGTGTGAGGTATGAGTAAGGGGTTGTGTATGGGAGATGTGAGGTTTGAAAAGGAACTTTTGTGTACTATAAGGAGAGGGAAATAAATGGATATGTGATAAGGTACATGTTTAAAAGGTTTCACAGGAAGATTAAATTGCTCATAATTCTGTATAATTCTGCAGTAGTAATCTTAACCTTTTAACATATGTGTAAAGATGCAGGTAAGGAAGAAAGTGTATCTACACTTTCTGAATGTCATTTTAAAGAAAAAAAAAAAAATTGCCCAACAAACTTCAGTCTTCTGGTTTGCAAATTTCAAGATGAACATACATGCCTTATACTATAGTTGCTGAGTATTGTCCAGCCCTTTAATAGCAGATTTTAACAGATTTTTTGTCACAAGAATCCTTCATCAACTTTTCCTAAAGCTGTACTGTCATTTTCTTTTGAAGTGTCACTGTATGTTTTGAAAATTAAAAATTAATGTGGGAACAAAGGGCCCTATTCAATGTTCCTAACATGCATGTGAGACAAAGCTCACATTGACCTCAGCTGCAGTCAGTAGATTTGTCCGTACAAAGCATAAGAAAGTGGATCTGAATAGGAGCCAGAAAAGTAACTTATAATAGTATAAATGTCCTTGAAACTTCAGCCCTTGTGGGAAGTGGATGGATGGCTCTGCTGCTCTCTTTGCTTGCTCCTCCAAACCTATGCCCCGCGCTGCCTCCAGACCCTGTTTTTAATCCATCTGAGGAGAGATTACCACAAGATTTGGGGACACTTAGCAGCATCTCCAGACTGTAAACTTCCAGGACATTGTGAAAATACTAGTGAAATGATTAACTTTGAATGACAACCAATCAGTCCTGTCTGGAGGAGCACATATTATGCAAGAACAACTGGTTATTCATGGGATTTCTCTGCACTGGAGGGGAAGGTGAGGTCAGGACATCTCTGTTGACTGCTGCTGGGGAGCTGGCAGTGCTGAGGATAGCAGAAAGGAATGGAGGAAGGTTTAATTGTGGTGAGAACAGGAGACAGGACTTATAGAAGAGAGAGATAAAACTAAATAGCCTGAGTCAGCTAACTGATGTTGTCCTGCATTTGGAGGCCACTGATGTGGCAGAGAACAAGCAGATCTGCCTCTCCACCTGTCCCTCAGTAGCCCCATCTTCATAGGTGAAGCCAGTAAAGAGGGGAACATGCTACCCCTGCCTCAGTCTAGCCACTTCATTACTAAAAGTGGGCACAGGGTGCTGTGTCTGCACAACCAATAAAAGATATCGTCACCTTTTATTTTATTCCTCACAACTTGGTCTGGGTCGAAGAAGCAGGAAGATCTTGCTCTTAATTATACGCTGGGGTGTCAAGATTAACCTGTGTTTCTTTTAACTTAGTCTTAATTCTCAGAATTAGGATCCAAGCATTAAAAGATCCTTCCTACCCAGTGTCTTCTCCACTAAGGAAAAACAGGAGAGAAATTTACTCCCCCCAGGAGGCAACTTATTCATTACATGCCACAGAATGGGGGGGGAACTGAAGTTAAAATTTAATTTTAATGTCACTAAATTAAGCCACTAAATTATCTTCTTAAAATAAGCCAAATAATCCAAGAGGGAAAATCTCTCTCCCTGGTTTGAGAAAACCATTAGATCTAGATAAAGCCAGCACTTGCCGGATGACACAGTCCAGACCACGCTGAAAGAAATCAAATCCTCAAAAGCAGAAATGCAAGAAGATGGTTATAAAAGGTGTCTTTCCCAGGTTTTCCTGGCATTTCTCTGGGAATTCTTGTAACCACCACGTGGAGCTATGTCAAAGATGGAGCAAACCAATGGTGCCTGTATTGCAGGCTGGGAGCTCCTGAACAAAACTGTGATTTGCTCATGATTCTCAAGGTACGTGTCCCCTCCGGGCACTGCTCTTGCCCTGTAGTGGTGTTCACAAATAACTCATCTTCACTGAGTGAGGTGCTGGGCAGAGCAGGGAGCTGTTGTGCTCTTCTGCTGGTGTCAGGTTCCGGCTTTGGTCATAGGGCATGGATGACTTTCAGGGCTAACTACGAGCTGAAAGCATCAAGTAAGAGTCAAAGTGGAATATTAATTGTGAGATTTTTTTTTTTTTTTCCTAAGCCCCTTAATTATTCATGCTTCCTGTAGGTTTGCCTGGTTACCCAGTAGAGGAGTTCCCCAGGACAGTCTGGGAGCAGGGACTGTTGTTCCAGCTGTGCCTGATGGCCCCAGGCAGCCAGTCCCTGCAACAAGCCAGCAATTGTTTGGTGGCCCAGGGGCCCTGGGGAGCCCCTGTCCGCCCCAGGCAGGGGGTCAGTGAAGCAGGGCCCAGAGCTCCTGCAGCCCTGTCTAATGCCAGCACCTTTGGTCACATCATGTAACTGTCCTGCCTGGACATTTCCAGTCATTTCTAGTGCTCATTTCTAGTCATCTTCTTTTTTTTTTTTTTCCCATCTGACAAGCCATTTTTTTTTGGTTTTGCTTTTGAAAACTGTTTCACTTTTGTCCTTAATACAACAAAATAAAATATATATCTTCTTGTCTGTTCACTTTGAACAAGTCTAGAGGCATTGGTGGTGAGTGAAGCCCTTGTGAGAATTTACACACACACACCCCTTCCAGCAACATAACAGAAGCACCACTTGCACATTTTCATGGTCTTTTGTACGATAAACTGGCAGCATGAAATATTTTGGCCATTGTCCTTACTTTCCATACATCTCAAACGTCATTTTGTATGTGAGCATGATTAAGTTTTCCAGGAAACTGTGACTACTATAACTGAGCAACTATGTGTAAGTCATCAGTTTGTTAAAGGCTATGTGTATACATGTGTGTGTTCATGGAAAAGACAGAATTTGGAGGGGACAGGGAGAGAAATTAAATACCATACAGGCCTACAGCAGCAAGAGACTTCTACCTAAATGCACAGTCAAGATCTTTGGAGAATATGTCACTTAAATTTCAATGAAATAGCAGCAGTTTGTTTACTTGCAAAGTAGATCACAAGTAGTACATGCAAGACTGCTTATGTTTATCCTTTACATTCATTGGTTAGGAAATTCCTTCTTCTCAAGCTGAAGGAAGTGGTCTGCAGGGAATAAAAGGCATCTCTTTCAAGGTCTATGCAAAGTCTAGTGCATTTTGTAAAGTAGCTCTTCCAAAAACCACTTCATACTTTCTTGTCATTGACTGCTGGAATGACTATCACATAGGCCAACTGGCAAATATTCATGTGCATTCTTAATTCAGTGGAGTGAAACAAGGAAAATATTTTTATAAGACTGTTTAAAAATCATATGTGGGGGAAAAAATAATGTGAACCCATTTTTTTGATGGTGCACAAATGCCATACCCAACGTCTAGTTCAAATGGGCCAATTTTCTCTAACTAGATTTATGTAGCAATATCTGCCAGCCAGCCAGAAAGCTAAATAGTGACATATTTAATTTTAACATAACTTTAATTTAACAATAATGCCAGAAATACTCAGACAGGTTTATAGTGCACAAGTTATACTATTCCACTACTTCTCTTCCAGCTGCCCCAAAATACTGGTCAGATTCTTGTACACCTCGTGAAAAAAATTGTTAGCGGGTGAGTAGTTGGAATCAGTGTGGATTGAAAATCTTCTGACATTTCTTAGGACCTGAGTTTTCAACCGTAACCCCTCAAATGCTGTCCCTTTCAGCATATTCAGGCTAACTTTAAGGGACTCCTTATTGCTTTAAATTATGTACGTCACAGACGATTTTCACTACAGGTCTGTCTATACTTAATTATTGTAGCATTTTGACAATGTAAAAATGATGCTGGAAAGAGCTTTGTGTCATAAAAAAACGTTGGCAACTGTTTGTTTGGGTTTTTTTAATAGAGGAACGATAAGAAATTCCTGCATCTCTAACCTGCTCCAGCCTGTACTACACTTCACTTTGTAAACTCGGTGTAAGGGCTTGTGGGAACAGAGACTTTTTCAATGTGCTTGACTTCCTTCTGTGAGAGAGAGTGTTCAAGATGCAGTGAAGTAATTGTTTAATTGTAATAAGACTAACAAGACAGCTTGCCTTAGAACACACATAGGAGTCCAGTTGAAAATGGCAACCATGTTCTCTTTTGGTTTTAAAATCTGTGATATACAAATGTGCCTGTGCACATCTCTGGCGAAGCAGAGATGGGGTTTCTTGGGCTGGGAGAGGCTGCAGCCCCCACCTGATGGCATGTGGAGGAGCTGCTGAACAGCTGTGCTTCACAACACAGTGTTTTAGGGTAAACCCTCACCCATCTCATCTTGCCTTTCAGTGCCTCTCCAGAAATCACAGTGAGTCAGGGATTTGCCCATGTGAAGTTAAACCATCCCTAAACACGGGATGGGGAATACATACAGGGACTACTTTCTTCTCAGCTGCAGCAGCTGTGCCAACCCTTCCTGATCAGAATCCCAAGGCTTACTAATGAAACTTTCAGGTGCAGCTTACCAGGTAAATATAAAGGAGTTCCTCGGCAGTTTCTCAGAATGATACACATCCCTGAGTGTTGCCCAGTACCAAGTAACACCAGGTAAGCTGGAAGTACTCAGATAAATGTTAAGGTTTTGTCTGGTGCTTTCATGTAAAACTTCAGCACAGGTGGAAGAGAGGGGATGCAAATGAAAGGGTGGGGAAAAAAATACACATAATTTTCAAGTCAAAGCAACAAGAATCGACTGCAGCCTGACTAGGGTTTAGGAACTGGATAAAATCAGTGCATCCACTGCACATCTTTTTCCATGCCTTTGGCAGCGAACGTTAGTGAGGGTGGGATGCTCTGGTTCCACTCCCACCTGTGTGTTTCTGGTGGGTGTAGGTGAGGCTGTTTCCCTTCCTACAAAATTGAGATAAATAGCTCAGTATCTCTTCCAAACATAGTCTGATTTATTTTATTCCTATAGATAAAGCAGTAAAATTCTTGGATAGTCTGCACAATTGTTTCACAGAGCTCTACAGCAAAACAGCTGTTTCTGAGCACGTTCCACATAACTAGGAGACCAAGGTTGCCGTTCAGCTTTGCAGCTTATCCAAGCCAATGGCAAAAATCAAACATTTGTGCAGATAAACTGTTTTTGAGGAAAGAAGGATCTGCACTATAATAAATATATCTAGATCTATCTCTAGATAATTTCTACTGCAATGAATCTGTCTGTGTATGGATTACTTACTGGTCGAGAAAAGGAAATAGAAAGTTATATGAACTGAAAGATACATCCTGAAATTCCTAAGACCAGAAAACTGCACCAAGAATACCTATCCTTTAAAGATACAAAATATCTTTTGAAATTCTTTTCTTTCTATGCTTTCTTCTCTGTGATAACTTAAAATTTGTTGACTTTGCAATAGAGTGCTTTCTGTTGTAATATTGTTCTCTAAGTTAGAAATATTAAATTATCCATTTCTCTTTTGCTCCAGAAAGAGATGTATGGTAAGCAAAAGTTAATTATATTCTGACTTTCTGGATATCTAGTATTGTAGAAATGTGTCATTTCTTCCCAGATCTCATTTCTGATTTATTTCACACCTTTTAAATATTATAAACCTATTAAACACTAATCCTATTTCAAAAAAAGCCAGTTATACTTGTGGTTAACATGAGAGATCTATTTTAAAACAGAGAAAAGTACACCCTCCCAATTTATTTATTTATTTATTGTTTAGTAAACTTCCTAAGCACTTCCTTGAATTAAAACTACTCAAAAAAAAAAAAATCAGTATGATACTACTGACTTCATATACCTCTTTATGGAATAAGTAAGTATGTTTGTCTTTCTTTCTGCTGTTATCCTGTATGTTGCCATTTCCAGCACCTTTCTGACATAGTAAATTAAACAAGAATTTTTCCCTTACCTTTTTTGTATTATTATTTTATTAAACAAAAAAAATATACAAAATATAAAATAGATGTTTATGACTCTGAATTTACAGAATTTAACATGAGAGTTGTGTGATATATAAAGGGCAAAAGACAAACAGCACAAGATTTTTGTAGAGAGAAAATATAGAAACCAGGACCTCGAAAAAAGATATTACTTATTCCAACGTGTTTTGTTCAGCTCCTTAATTTTTAAAGTATGTTTCTTCTGAAGTTTTGACATTCCTGCTGCTTCTATGTGCTTTCTGTGGCTGTGATCTATTTCAATGAGTTTAAATCAGATATATTTTTTTCTTAGTACTTTAAATACTTTGCTTTTATTGTCAGACTGTGTCTGTTGGAAAATATTTGGTGGAAATAAAGATGAGAAAGGTAGAGGGGGAAATCATACATCATTGTAAAATAGCTTACTGAAAAAACAGTGAAGTACTGAGATTTTGGGGTTTAAATGAATTCTACCTTCTTATATTTTAGCTTAGAAACTGGAGTTAGGAAAAATTGCTCTGAACTGCTGTGAGAACTAGGGCGGGTTTTGAGAGAGGGTAGGTGACAAATTGTGGTTGGTAGTGTTGAGTCAGCTACAGTATGCGGTATGCTGCTGTGATCCCCAGTCCCTGCAGGGACAGGGGCATGAACTTGCTCTCAGGCCTTTACCCTCTCCTTGTCTCCTCAGCCTGCTCATGGAGAATGATGCTCTGATGCTCCTGCTGCTGCTCCTCAGCTGGTGACATTTTGTCCCTGTGAGTTAGAAGGTAAAAACCCCTGAACTTGATGGCTTTCCCTTTGATCTGTCTCTTCCCTGAAGATTATATGGAGAGGCCAAGAAACACTGCAGACACTGATTTGATGGTGATCATTTGGTGAGCTGGCTTTGCTGTAGGCACAGCCACCTAACCAAGGCTGGTATAGGTGGAGCAAAGCATCCCACCGGTAGAAATAAAGCATGTTGGTTGTTTTTGGATATTGCCATTCTTTTCTGTGATTTGCAGCCTAGAGAAGCACTGCAAGAATGAGGAGAATTTTGGTAGGTCAGGTAAAACGGCAAGACAGAATGTTAGAATTGGAAAAAAGGTAAGAAGTTGTGTTTGCTTAGAATTTGGAAAAGTCAGACTGACAGTGTGAGGAACAATGAGAGGTATTCAGAGCAGCAAGTGTGGAAATCAGAAGTTGATTCTGTACCACCCAGTCCCCAAGGCTGCTTCTGTGAGTCTTGCCATTATGGTGACTGGTGCCTTTCTCCCATCTGTAGGAAATGTGAGTGATGAGATGCTAGAAGGGCAGACTGGTGTGAAAAGGGATGCCAGAACCATGTTCTAAGTGGGTGTGCTGCAGGCTTGCATTCATCCACTGTGTTCCAAATGCGGGGTGACTCCTTGACAAGCAAATAAAGGTGAGTGGAGGAGAACCACAACCTGCATAATGCTGTGGACTCAGTCAGCCTGCTGACCACTCCAGCAACATATATAGATGGCTAAGAGCAGTTTGGTTTTGGGGT
>VWZY01001530.1:324270-390554 GCA_013399075.1 Chloroceryle aenea | reverse complement strand
TGTTTGTTTGTTTGTTGGTTTTTTTTAAAGGAAAGATTCAGCCTGAAGTGATAGGGCAGACATCGTCGGAAAGCTCTGTCTGTGTGTTTGATGGAGAGCATCAGTAACCTTCCTGTGCTATCAAAACAGTCACAGAAATGAATTTCCACAGTGCTGCCTAGATGCCAACAGAGGTGTCTCATGGTATTGTATTTATGAGGCTGGAGATCCCACAAAGGTGGTAGTCTCCATCTGGTAGAAAGCTGCTGTAAGAAACCCTGTACAGCCATGAGAACAATGAGGAGAGGTCCCTCAGACATTCTCAAGCACCTGAGGGGCCTAGAATTTGCTATACACATATACACACATATACTCTGTGGCTTTCCATCTCCATCAGCCTGCCTAAGAATGTGACACTGACAAAAATCACCCCAGAACAAGACCGGACTTGATGGACAGAAACACTTTGGCTCTAGCATCCAGTTCCTGGATGGAAAAATGGAAAAAAGGGATGTGGAAAATAGATAGTAAGTCAAACAAAAAAAATGCCCTGTGTTCTGTCCAGAATTAGAGGGGGAAGAGTTACAGAGTGAACCTTTATGGTATCTCCTCTTCAGCACTTCACTCATCTCGCATGAGCACGAGACAACACTGAAATGCCACAAATTTATGGGTAATAAATTTTGTTGCGAGAGTACAATTAATTAGAGATGTCACTAATCTTTGGGGACAGAAGCCTCTTAAATTCTTTCATTTCTGTATTTGCCCAAGAGTCTTTCCCATAAGCCATGAAAGACACAGTCTGTGAGAGCATGATGATGCACTGCACCGGGAGATGGTGTCAAAAGCGCATGCTGTTTCAAACTTTACAGCATGCCAGGACTTGATCACCTGGACCCTGTCCTGCCACTGGAAGTGAATGTATCTGGGACAGGCAGGAGGACTTGGATTGCTCAGGCACCAAAGCAGGCTTTGCAGTCTAAAAGTGGGGGCAGGTCTGGTACTGGTATAGAGCGAGCTGGAAAGTATGAGATGGTAAACAACAAAAATAGTCCCTTCCCTTCTCTGCCTCAGGCAGCGACTTAAATGGCTTTTCTAAGGAGGGTGCTGAAATCAAACAGCTCATTGCAGGCAGGTCTCCTTGCCAGCCACTGCTGCCCAGGCAGACAGGCATGGAAAACTGGCAGCAGCCTCTCTGCTAGCAATTTACAGGGATGCAGGAAGATATGTGACAGGCAGGGTTGAGAAGAGTTCATCTCCCTGCTTTCTTTTTTTTTTTTTTTTTCCTTTTTACATCAGAACACATGCGGAGAAATATCTGATTGCACTAATAGCTTTATTACTTTTAGCATGTACTCACTTAGCCAAACAGGTGAAACTGATTTGTGCCAGGTTTTTATGAGCCCAAGGGCCAAGCAAGCAGAACGGGAGTTTTGTGTGACAGGGCCCAGCTTCTTCTGGTTCTCATCCCAGTTTGAAATTTGTGAGAAAATTCAATTTGAGCAAAGCACCCTTTTCAACTCTGAGACAAGCTTGCGGCCACCTGAATCAAAACCAGATGTACTTATCAGGCCTAAAGATAACAAATAGCAGCTTGAAATCCTGTCAGCAGAGGACCACCAGAGCAAGGGCTACAAAACTAGCTTGCCTCATGAAATTCTAGCACGATGCATATTAATGCTCACCAGATCTGGAGTCAAGTCCCCTCAGCCCTTTTCCCCCCTCCCTTTAATAAATTCTGAAGAACATCACTGCATTGTAAACTGGTTATCTGAGACTGTTTAAGTAAAACCAAAAGCCCCCACATCCCTCTAATTCCTCCCCCCTCTCCCCCTCCCTTTCCCTCTTCCTCTGGGCTGACAAAAGCAGGTCTTTTCAAGTATGCCCATAGCAGGAGATGGTTTGTTTTGGCAAGGGAGCAGGTGCCTTCCCCAGCTCAGAGATCTGGAGTGTCAGCAGTGACCCTGAGGTCTTGGGTGGCCAGCTTCACGCTTACACTTCCCCATGTCAGCTGATACACCTACCACCCACACGCTGAAAGCTTCCAGCAAGCTCAAAAATACTTAAAGAGAGAGATGACCTTTCTCTTCTCTCTTCCCTGCTCCTCCTCCTGCCCCCTCTCCTCCTGTCCCCTTGGAGCAGCCTGGGAATGTTATGAATGTCAGGCCCCACTTCTTATAAACAGCAAGGTATGGGATCATTTGAATGCTGGGGTTGTGTAACCTTAGCTTCTTGCAGATCATTAAAATATGACCATGTAAACAAATGATGCCTTAAATCCCTGGAATATTCTGCCCCCTTATCTAAAGAGAAAACAAAGATGGGAGGATTATGTGGACAATTTTCACAGCAGTTTTATTTGGTGCTCCTAAGCTGAGGGTGTCCTTTTCAGCACTAAGTGGATGGATCTTCTGTTACCTTTTAATTATCCTTTTCTATTTGCATCTTCCAAACAAAACTATTTTCCTACACTTCAGTAGTTTCCACTGTACAAAGCAGAGCTTGAAAATTACATTGCAAGATTTCTTTTGTTTGTTTGTTTGTTTTAACCTGTTCTGATCATTGAAAATTTCCAGATTGCTACCTTTTTTCTTCTTGGTTTTCCTTGGAGGGCAACAGGGAAAAAAAGAAACCTATTCTGCAGTCCTGCAGTATAACAGTGATGCTCTGTTACAAAAGAGAAATCTAGTCTTTCTCGTGGATTTTTCTTTTGGTGTTCAGATCCAGTGGGCCTGAATTTCAGCTACACTAATTATCTGAAAAACAAGGTGATCTCAGAAAGTGCAACTGCCCACACCAGACAGACGCCCTCTGCAGACAGTGAGGTCTCCCGGAGCATGTGCTAGCTTGGGGGACATGCAAAATGGTGAGACAGGGAGATGGTGCAAATAAAATGCACCATGAAAATGAAATGTAAAGTATGACCCAAACCAGTCTGTGGGCTGCGCTACACTGACATGTAAGCAGGCCTCGGAAAAGCTCTAGCTGCCCATGTTGAAGGATTTCCAGGGTGTGCTGAGATGAATGCCTGTTTAATTATAAGTGCATTGACTTAAGCTGTTAATTTAACAGAACTGAGGAAAATACCCCTTTAGCTTCTCAGCATTTAACAATACAACCGTAATATATGTCAATTATGAAAATATTGTTCCATTATGGCTTCTGGCCTACATGACCCTGAACCAAAATTAATATATATGGCACTGCAAATTTTTATTTTAAACAGATGCTTGCGTATAAAAAGCTCTCAAGACATAATTCTCAAGCTCAACATATTTAATGACAACAGACAGGTAGCTACAGTACATCCTAGGCCCAGATCTTGCTCTCAGGCACCTCTGTTGAAACCTTATCTCTGCCCAAGCAGCCGCTCTGGGGAAAGAGAGGCAGATTTTAACCCAAAAAGGAGCTATAAAATTGCTTTTTTGGGATAAAGTCACCCAAGGCCCCATGTATGGAGAGTTAAGGTTCCTCATATGTCTGCTCAGGGGAAATTATGCAAGCAGTATGAGACTAAGCTTAATTCAGCAGTTTCTTTACCAGTTACTTGTCTTTCCAGTTAATGCTACCAATGTGGTCACTGGAGCAGAGGGAACAAAGTTCCCATGATTATAATCAGACCAAATAAGCCACTTCCTCTGCTGAATGATAATTGCCATTTTCCTTTTGCTGTCCTAAGCAGTTGCAAGGGGAATATTGACTCCTCCATGGAGTCTAAAAGAATTAGGAGACCAAAATACAGCCTTTTCTAGAACTGCATGTCCCTCTGGCCCTGGCCATAGTTGATGCAACACACAGGGCAACTTTCTGAAATGGGTCAGCCATCCTCAGACTCCCACCCAGCTTCTGCTTTCTTTCTCTTACCACTCACACTAATCAAGACATTCCCTCCTTCTGACTGTCTCTTGGTAGGGGGTCAGGTTTCCAGAGGCTTTTGAGTCATCCGTCATGTTGAGGGTTTTCCTTTTTGTTTACATTTCACGGTTGTTTTTTGTTCCCTGATGCTCCACATGGGGCTCGGGTCACTGGTGGCCATTTCTGGTTTTGCTGAAAATTACAAAGCCTGATGTTCCCCTCCCCTCCACCTCAAGCTGCTTTTCTCCTTACTTGCACCTCAAAATTTTTCAGATATTTTTCAACAGCCCACTGAATCACAAAGCCAGCTGCACCTTTGCCCTCGTCTTGCTAGGGTAGGTTCCTAGGCCAGCCATGGTCTGCAGTTTAGAGCCAGCCGGGGCAACTCACCTAAGCTGGCTACAGGTGTGTCCCATCCCATGAATGTCATGCTCAGTATAAAGGTGGAAGTTTATTAATTCTCATCTTTCTTTGCCTCTTCTGGCTTCTCCCCATTCCTGGAGGTGCTCGCTTGCAGTTTTGCTCACGAGAATCCTTTCTTTTTAGGTGTGACCACTGTATGGTGTGAGTTTACCTTTATATACTTTGTATTGGCCTTAGTTTGGCTACTTCTTTAAAGTGGTTCTCATTTCAACCTATGGGTCACCTCTGCTTTTCCCGATCCCCCTTCTTGGCCGGGGAGGGGTCATCAGGTGATAAAGCAACTGCTGTAGTTTATCTCTGGATATGACGTAGCGACCCTTTAACCGCAAATGTTCCAAAATGCGGTTGGATTTCCAATTTCTAGCTCAAGCCTGTGACGACTCTGAAGCCCTGTTTCACCTGTGCCGTGTGGTAAGTACTTGCTTCTCTAGAACTAGGAGCGCTGTGTTCCCAGGAGTCGCCTTTGCCTCCTGCTGCACTGGCAGCAGCTGGCCACGGGAGGGCAACGTGCGGAGGGAGCTGGTGGTGCTGCGGCCCGGCGCCCAGGGGAGGGTTGGGGGCTGCGGCTGAGGGCGCGACGCAGGAAGAGGCGGGGGGAGGCCGCAGTTTTTTCTGTCCTCTACTGTGTTTCGTAGTTGTTTAGGTCAAATACGTCGTTTGTTGGAAAGTACCTCTCTCTAAGAAGAGGCCGGTATTTAGTTAATTATCCCAAACCAAGCTCTATGTCATTACAGCTTCAGTTTTCAAAGGCATTTGCCCGTTTGGGCCGCTTGCCACTTTGTGAATAATTCTTCGTCACAAGCTTGCTGGCAGGCTGATGTAAGTAGCTGCTATGCATTATATTTGAGATATATAATTGGTTGTGTGTTTTATATTAGGTTGTAACTTTCTTTTGGTGACTGTAATGCTAAAAAGAACCTGTTGGGGAGGAAGAATGAGGAAGTGATTAACACCTGCATATGGACTGCAGGAGACCAGAGGTTCAAGAGCTTGGACTGCTCTAGTCTTCCTGTATGATCTTTGGCAAACCTTGTAAGGATAGAACCAAAAAACCAAATGTCTGAAAGTCAGGTGCTGAAAAGCTTAGTTTTCGGCAGAAGTGAAGTCCAGAATAATGTATTAAGAACCAGTGCTCTCAAGTCTGCTGTGTGGGAGCAATGTAGTCCTTATAAAAGGAGGTTGTTCCCCCTTCCTCCTGCCCCCGATGAGCAGGGACATGCCTGCACCTGGCTGGTAGGATTTCAGGATTTCTCCTAAGCGCTGGAAGTGCCTTGACCTGCTTCAGGGCTGCAGTGTGGAGCCTTCTCCTGAGGTAGGCACCATCAACCTTTTTTTCCAAGCAAGGTTGTTGCTTTATGTTCTTACATGGTGAAATTTTCCTCCACTTCCTATTGCTGGATTTTTTTCCTTAATCTCCCCATGTTTCTCTGTGCCACTCAGTAATAGCATGTGGGGGCAGTACACGACTGTTGCCCTTTTTAAGGATGACAAGGTGCTGAGGCACTTCCGTTAAGAGAGACCACATGGCAGGTTTGTGTGTTTGCTGCTTTTGGAAATGCAGTTCATGCAAGTGTATTAGAGAGTGTAGACCTCCCAAAATGTCTGTTGTTCTTGAACAATTTAGTGATTTTTCACTAGTAACAGATTCAAAGCTTTGTGTGCTTCAAGTGTGGGGGGAGATCATTATAGCTTTCGAAGGGAGGCCCGCTCCAGGATGTGAATAAAATTGCACCTGAGTGTTATTTACTGACTTTATGCCTCTGTTAGATGCACTCACTTTACAAGGAACGGTTTGCAATCCTCCTGCAGTAAGCCCTTGTGCTTGGTTGGCAGAGTCTGTTTTATTTTGCCTTTTTTTCCTCACCTAGCATAAGGGGTCTTTGGGCCTCCCGGTGAACTGGAGCCATCAGCTGGGCTACAGGGGCAGCTGAATGGTGTTTGGCATAAGTGAGTTTGAGGGGCCTGTGGTTCCCCTGCCTTGCTCTGTGTTCAGTGCTTTGGCTGCTGGGGGCTCAGGAGAGAGGCATTACCATGTTTTCTTGTCATTGCAAGGGGGCACTGAGTAGAAGCTGTTGCTGTTGAGCTCCTTGTGCCTCCACTCCAGCTGAGTAAAGGTTAATTTAGCTTTAAATATTTGACAGTGACTGTAAGTGGTGTGTGTGGACATGTACTTCTTGCTTGTAAATATGACTGGTTCAGAAGAAAGGCTCAGTGTTTTAGGGTTTTCTCATCTTGGCTGCTCTTTAAGACTTCATACTTTTCTCTCCTCTGATCCTGTCAAATAATGTGAGAAAAAATCACTACCTCAACAGTAAGACCAGGTACATTTAAAACAAAGTAAATAATAGAGTGCCATTCAGAGTTAATTTTTTTGTCATGTTGGTTTAATGTTATAGTCAGATTATTTTTTTAAGTTTCTAAATGCTTTTATGACCAATACTGACTTCTGTGATGAGTAAATGGGGTAAGAACCTGCCTGCCTCCTGCATCATAATTAAGAGATAGTAATTTGTACCAGACAGGAGGGTTTCTTATACAAATAAGCATCTCTGGATATAATTTCTTGCTTATTTCAGGGACTGTGGCATGGGTGTAGTGTGTAGCTTGAGTGGCATGGAAGAGGTTTCCTTAATCCTCTGCCCCTCCTGAGCAAGCATCATAGGGAGCACTTTGGGGGCCTACAGCTAATTGCCATTTTGGAGATGAGTCACACTAAAGTATGAGCCCAGATCATGGTTTCAAGATGTTGGACAGATTTGGTGGAATCAAGCTCCCACAGTGACATCTCCAGAGCTGAAAACTGTGGACTAATCTGTACAGGTTTGGGTCCAGACAGAGCTGACAAGACTTGTACAAGATTGGATTGAGAAGCACAGTAAAGCTTTGATTCAACTCCTGGTGAGAGGCAGTGGGAGTGAACCCATGGATATTAAAGAGCTTTGTATTATGCTTCAGGTACATACCGTAAATAGTCTCATTTAATCCTAACTAGAGAATAACATGCCCAGACAATAAGCATACCTCCTTAGGAGCTGAAGGGTTTGGATATTGAGATCTGGGTTTTCTTGGGTCTTTGGGGTGTGGGGTTTGTTATTCCTGTTGTTGTTGTGTGGGTTTTTTACTTCCAAAACCTTACAAGGCTGTACAAGGGAAAGCCAGGTGGGTATACTATCTAAACAGAAGTGGGAGGAGAAGAAAGGCTTGATGCAGTAAAGGTACTGAGCCAAAAATTTTGATCTTCAGCAGTGAGTACCATTATGTGAACTGCTGAGAGTGTTTGTGTATGTGTGTTTTGCGGAATATGAATCAGAAGAGAGAAGGCAAAGCAGCAGAAAAAGAAAAGAACAATTAAACTGACAGTCATATTCAGTTGCTTCTAGCCACTAGCTTCTATTTAATGGTGATTTAAATAGTAGCATACAACTATTTCACAGTCTGCTTTTCAACAAACTTTTTTTTAAAAAACAGTGAGACAGTGCTGATGTGTTTATGGCAATAAATTATTCTGGGCTAAAAAAAAGAGAAGAATTACATTGCATTTTGAATGCTGTAAAACTTAGTGTCTGTGGTTTTAATACCAGTAAATACCTCTTATTATATTACAGAATAACCGTTCTTTGTCTGGAGACTAAAAGCAGAAATTAAAAAATGGTTCATATATGAAAACTTTTTTAAAAAAAGTCTCATAAGGTCATTTTATTGCAGTGAAACAGCTGAAACAAAAGCTCAGCAAGGACTGTATTTCAGGGTATGATGAATGGTCTGACAGCTAGATGACTGTATATTGCACCAAAAGCGATGAAATATGAGACAGGTGATTTCAGATCCATTGCTCTGTGAGGGCTACATCTTTGCTGTGACAGCAGGCCCTTGCTTCTTGTGAGGCTTCGGGTGTACAGAATGATCAGTCCCTTAATCTGTTACACATTGGTGCTTGGGTCTAGTAAGACTTAGCATAGTCATCCTTTTTCCCTTGGCATCATGATGCCATTCATCACACAGTCCAAAGTCTTGTCTCCAGGCTGTACTCACCTGTCCCTTACTTAAAAAGCCTTGCTATGCCAAAAGGTAGTATGAGGGCCCACAGGGATTGTTATCTCCAAAATGTCTCCTGAAATATCTTGTGCTTGAATACACCGATGATAGCTGACTCTGGGAGGATCTAGCTCCAGTGTCTCAGAGAACTGGCTTTGCACAGTGGTCAGCTGTTGAGATTGTGGTGAGAAAAATGGCAACCTTTCCTGAGCATTAGATCATTTTGAGGGTCTACTGAAATACTGCTCACTGCCTTAGACTGCTCAAGTGCTTGCAGGAAGGAGGTTCACTTGGATGGCAACCAGACTGACAGTGTGCAATTATTCTTACCCTTGTGCAATGTTGCTGCAGCTGCAAAGAACTGTCACAGTGCTCCTGGAGGCCCCCAGGCTTGGATGTGGCACTTGTCCAACAAGAGCTTGGGTTTGATAGTCTTATGCTGGGTGCCAGCTCTTTCCTGGAAAAGTATAGAAGCGATGTTTTGAGGACCTGGCCTGTGTGAGGAGGCAAGAGCGATTTAGTCACTGTGGGGCACGACTGAAATGGTGCTCTGCTATCTCAAGACCAAAACTGCATGCTATTTAGCTCCATGTTAAAACACAAATTAATGTTTCTGCATGCAAATGTGTAAATGTGGGCTAATGTGTGAGCTGTTGTCATAGCAGAATGCTCATCAACGGTCAGTGGAGTATAGCAATGAACTAGGTTACTTGACAGACACCTGCTTTTGATCTGAAGAACTCCTGTGGCTGTTGCATTCTTCATGTTGTAAAGCCTTACTAAAAGTGGTAACCCACTGTGGGTGTCAGTACTACCTTAGTTCACTTGGACTGCCTTGAATTTAAAAGGGATATACAAAAACATGGAACACCCCTCCTATGAGGACAGGCTGAGGAAGCTGGGATTGTTCAGCCTGGAGAAGAGAAGGCTCGGGGGAGACCTAATAGCCAACTTCCAGTGCCTGAAGGTAGCTTATAAAAAGACTGGAGAGGGCCTATTTATGAAGGCCTGGAGTGAAAGGATGAGGGGTAATGGTTTTAAATTAGAAAGGAGTGGATTTAGATTAGAAATAAGGAGGATATTCTTCACCACGAGAGTGGTGGAGCACTGGAAGAGGCTGCCCATGGAGGTGGTTGAGGCCCCATCCCTGGAGACATTCAAGGTGGGGCTGACAGAGCTCTGAGCACCCTGCTCTAGTTGAGGATGTCCCTGGTCTCAGCAGGGGGTTGGACTGGATAACCTCTAGAGGTCCCTTCCAACCCAGACATTTCTATGTTTCTAAAAAAAATAAGTAAGAGATCATCTGTTCTTTCAGCTGTGTTAACTTGCAAAGTACAAGACTGGAAGTGTGTGTAGCTATGCTGATGAGGTTCTGATGTCATTGGCATTGGAAAGAGACATGAGTAAATCTATAGGCCTGTGGTGTAGTCTGCTGGAAGTAGTGGTATGCTGGCCGTGGGAGAGGAAACTATTTACTTCTGATGAACTACAGGACTGGTGCTTGGTACTGGGAGGAGAAGGATTTATGTCCTTAGAAAAGATCATTTGGTCTTGATAGAATGATGTGGCAGATATGATTGCATATCTCTAATGTTGCTACTTACAGAAAATAAGTTATGACTGATACATTCCATTCTAAAATGCTCATTGTTCTTACTACCATTTATCTTTAGTGGGTTTGTGTATTGTCTAGAGTTATTACAGAGAACACGACATGAAGAATGGCTCAGGATGGAGCAAGAAGGAAGTAATACTATAGCGGGGGGGGAATGGACCCACTTTAAAACTCCCTTCTTCCCCCTTCCTCCATTTCAAGGGGTGAGGAACAACCTCAAATAGCAAGGCAGGATGTTAATCTTCACGTGAAGCATTTATTATTTTTTTATTAAAGTTCAAACTGCTAGATTGTAGCCAGCTCTTGTTAATTTTTATTTGTAACAAAATTCATATATGATGAAGTAAATAAAAAAATAGAAAGCTATGAAGATGTGAATAATTACAGCTGAGTCTTACTGACATTGTAAATCACAAGACTCTAGAAGTACTTGTAACTGTGTCACTCTAAAGTTTCCTTTGGGCATTCTGTGCATTATTATACACACTCTCTCATTAAATGCAGATTTAAAAAACCCATGAGTTTTAAATGGCACTTTATAATGGAGCATTTAAATAATTTCTGAGAGCACGATCAATTTAAGCATGCAGAATTTTTATTAGTAGCACAAAAGAGAAGTCCATCTGTTCCTGTGGAGCAAACGTGTATGAACCAGGCTTCAAAACAGTTTCTACTGTGCCAGCCACAGTGTTAAATGTCGGACAAGAGGGACTTTTGCAGAACACACCACAGTGAGTCTGCAGCACAGCTGAGGCAACACTGCCCCATATTTTGCATTTCTTACTAGAGTGACCTAGTCCCTGAATCACCCAAACAAGCCTGTCAGAGATCGTGATCTCACAGCAGTGGGGACTCTGCAAAGCACAATATAAGAAGCTCTCCAGTCTCTTAAAATGAGAAAGGGTTGGGGCAGGAGTGTCAAGTCTAAAATATCTGTTCATCTAAGAGCATTTAAATTCTGGGAACTGATGAGTTTGGCCATTGCAACTGTATTATAGACTGGCACATTATCTCCTTTAACCCAATTTTTACATATTTGGTTAAGTTGATTTTTCTCAAACTCATGAGCTCACTCTTAACCACCAGGAAAATATATATACGCACATATATACGTGAGAATCACTGCCACAGTACAAGTAGCTAAGTCACCACAGGGCACCCACTGGAGGTACTCGAGTTCGCCCCAGTTACAAATTTATCTACCACTGAGGTCACCTTTATTTCCAACAAAGCACACTTCGTCCAATTAAATACATCCCTTTTTGAACACATAGAGAACTTTTACCAGAATAATTGATCTTTTTCTCTGAATGCTAAAAAAAGCCAGACAGAAAAATGAACTAGGTCTGCCCTAGCTGGCCCCTGATAGCAACTGCAGAGTGAAATGTTTTAATTGCCAAAAAAAGGTCCTTTTTGCCAAAAGTGATGTCTTTATGGAGCTTGTCAGAAGTTTTCGGTTTCTGTCCAAAAAGCTGCCAGAGTGAAATCCAATGATGAATGACAGAAGGATTAAAAGTGCACAGACTGGCTGTCTGAATAGCAGTTTATAACAGGAAAAAAAAAAAAGTGTGGATTTTACACAGCTGATTCATAGTAAACTTATTCATAGGACAGATTTTAATAGCAAATGCCCATCATTTTATTCCCTAGCATTTCTTTAATACATGGAAAAATGTTGGACTGCAATACTGAAAAACAAGTATTACTTAAAGTATATTTCCTTTTCTCTAGTGACAATTGAACAGTTACATTGATTAGAAGCAGGTACTACTGGACATGCAACAACGTTCGAATCTTTGAGCTGGATTCACACATTCGCCAAGGCTGCTGCGTTGTGCTGTAAGAGGGCTTTTTCTGCAACAGGGGAACAATGCAGGAAGGCTACAGCGGTGCTCCGCCATGTGTTATATTAACCCACCTCTCTGACCACTGGATGGACGTGCAGTGGCAAGTCAAAGTAATTAGCTAAGTATTGTATGACTTCAGCTTACAACATTTAAGAGTGGAATGCACTGTATGAAGGCTTCATAGATATGATACATAGGAAGAGGTGGTGTAGAGGGTAAACAGAAGTTTTGTTTCCTGCATTTTTAAACACAGGTATTTCTGACTAGCAGAGCAATTGCGTTTTTGAGCATGAGAAAAATTTACACCTCGGTATTAAACCCTCTTCCTTTCTTTGATGACTAGATTAGTCTGAGTTAGCTAGACTCAAGTTAGAAATACACCTGTCATGCAGTCCATGTTCTGATGTGAACTATTTAATGTGCCATTCAGCAACCACATTTGAAGACAACCATCTGGTTGAAAAATTGCTGCAAAGTTGGTCCATGAACCCTGAGAGTAGTGCAGCTCAAGTGCAATTATTGGGAGACAACCTGAAAGGTGAAAAATCCTCTGTTATGAGTTTGGAGAGTTGGTCCAACTCTGTTGGAGTGGACAACAGTTTTCAGTGTGGGGCCTGAGGGACACTTTGGAAAGGAGGTTCTTGGGAACAATAAATACTTGAATTTTGAAATCAAGTTTTCTTTCAAAATAATTTGGTAGAACCTGAAGTTTATTTCTCCTATAAGTTGTCCTCCTGAACTCTGATAGATAAAGAATGGATGAAGATTTGGTTACTGCAATTGTGTAATCCCAAGAGATGTATTGCTCACTGTGGTGAGATAGTGTTGGAGACAAAGATAAAAAGAATTTGAGCTTTGGAGGGTTTGGTATGCTCGCCAACTGGTGAAAAAGAAATAAATCATCTTGGGCTGACAAAAACAAATGCACATTTTTTTTTTTTTATTTTTTGGCAAAACAAAGTAGAAACAAATTGTAATCCATGTCCTATACAGCGGGCCATGGGTACTGATCAGGGAGTTGAGAGCTTGTATCATGTCTTTACCTGATTCAGAGCAGACATTCTTCCTTGAAGTGTTACATTCAATTCCCGTCTGCCCTTCCTTGTCTTGTCCTCTCGAAGCTACTTCATATTATATAAGGATTTACATGACTGCATCAAAAAGACAGAATGAAAGGGCATATGTTCTGACTATGACTCTCACAAGGGAGTGAGAGGGAGATTGTTTTATCCAAATTCTACTATCAACTATAATAGTACTATCTGATTCTGCATAGAAATTTTATGTAGCTGATTCTGGGTTTGTGGCCTGTGCTGGAGTGCTCTTGGAATCCAGTATTTGAAATCTAGTGAAGTACATGCTAGCACTTCCAAAAACAGTTTTCTTCCTTGTTTTTATCCATCTTCCAAGTACAACTAAGATTATGTGGCTTTGAGTAGAGAGATTTTGAACATAAGCTTTTTTTTTTCCTTCACTTCTCATCCCTCCATCTGTCCCAAAGAAGAAACCTGCTTAGCCATCTGGGAAACTAAAAATCTGATCTGCTGAGTTGTTCCTATCTATGTCCGAGGAACTGGTTTAGAAGAATTCACTAGGCAATAAATAGATGCTTTAAACTTGCTGGTAAAAGACACTCTCTCAGGTGCTTTGAATGCTGTATGCCATTCAGACTTCTCCTGAGGCTGTTTAAAGTTGTTATTTGCTTCCCCAAAAAATCCTCTAGAAACTATTACCTTATGAAATGTGAAGCCACTAAATTCTTTCCTAATGTCAGTCATTCAAAATGGATAGTTTTAGAAGCTACAGCTAACCTCATGCCAGGGGCATTTTTATAGTGAAACAGACCCTAAGCAGTAACTCTCTCAAGCCTTCCAATCAACATAACAAAAGCTGTCCCAGTCTAATGGGGGAGAGAATTGCACAGGAGAAGGGTAATGATTTTCTTGCTCCTTGCCTAATGATGACTATACTGCCTGTCCTGAAGCAGAATAGGTTTGATACCAGGGTGTATTGATTTTAGTAAGAGTGGCATTTAGAACAAAATTCTTTGTGTTCTTATCTAGCTACACCAAACTTGTAGCTATTGTGTCCAGGAGTGTTTTCATTTACGATGTTACTGTTGAAAAGTGCTTTTTGTCTGTTCATTTTATTTTTTTTTTGCATGGCTTTTTTTTTTTTTTTTCCTTATGCTCCTGTTTAAAAATGTCTGTGGGACTAAAAGTGTTTAGTTACTCTGCCAGGAATCAGAAACATGATTATGGGGCCTAAGTGATGAATTGCACAGAAATGGTGCATGGAGAAAGTAGTTCCCTTGTGAGCAACTTACAAGCAAGAAATTGTTGACTCACACTTCCTGAACACTTAAAAGTAATTAATCCAGTCACAAACACCTGGATTAAGTTTTTTTTATGTTGATGTAAATTTTACAACTATTTAAGGCACTGTCCCTTTATAGTTTGTTTAAGATTTATAAGGCTTTCCTCAATATAATGCAGTTAATGGGAGATATTGATGATAAACTTGCAGTAGGCCGGCCGTGAGGTAGCTTCTCTTCAACATGAAATGTTCATAATCTGGGACCAGAGCAGGTGCCAGTTTATCTCCTTTCAATGAGCCTACGTGGAGGAGACTTTCATTTCTGTGAATCTCATATCAGCAGAGGAATGAAACTCTGGTAAACTTCACTTGGGTATATATGCATACCCCCTCTGTCTGATATATAATAGAGTCCAGAAACTATTCTGCCAGGCCATCCAAGGTTTTGTCAGATGTCTCAGACTGGTTCATTTGCATAAAATAAAAGTTGAGGTACTTTTATAGCCAAACACAACATGCTGGCTAACAAGAATGCCTATAACACGCAGTTCAAAGTTTATTAGTGAACTTTTACTGAAAGACCTCTGGCACTTAGATTTGTTTTCCATTGGCAGGCGAGTGTGGAAGTAGCTGCCAGGCACAACTTTCACAAACCTGCATATTTTCAGGATATTTAGAAAGTAATCTCTGATTTGGCCAGGTTCTTCTTGAAGAGCTTTGAAGCCTGAGCCTGAAACAGGCACAAGACCAGTGAGGTGAAGCCTACAAAAGTGAAGTACACCCCCTGCACGCCTCAGAAGTGAAGGTCAGCTATTTCACTCTAAAATGAGAATAAGGTGCTTCCTGTGTGTAAAGTTTTACACCACCTGTCTTGTTGCATTTCATGTGGCTTCCTTTAGTACTCCAAACATACAGAAATGTTTTATGACAGATTAAAATTGTTTAGTCTCACTGGTAAGATGATGCAGTTCTAAGTGGTCAACTAGTGCAATATCACATGTGACCTCCAATCCCCACATGTATTTGCATGAAATCTAGTCACAGCAGCTCTTCTGAAGGTCCTAAAATGCCTGAGAATTACTGTAGGACCAGGATATGAGCTCACAGGAAAAGGTAACTGGACAGTACCTCATCTATATGTCTCTGTCTAGAACTGGGGGACAATGTGTCCTAAGTCCTCCAACCCCACAGTTGGGTGGAGTTGTGGATCTCATTCTCATGAGTGGTGCCGACATAGTTTTCAGTGTGGGCTGGTGAAATTTCATCTCTTGATGTACACATTGAAATACGTGCATACCCTGCCTCTTCTGAGCAGCACAGCACTGTTTTCCAGAATGCTGTAGGATCGCCATGGGGGAAGGATTGGCTCAGGGTAGCAAGGTAATTAACCTTTTCTGGAATCCTAAGTTGTGCCTGAAGTTTAACTTCATTTAAACTATACTATGGTCTGTTGGGTTGCATGGAGTAGCTTGGCAGGATGAGTATACCCATGCTTAGTTGATAGTGTTTTAGTGCTGTTGGCACCTGTGGAAATGAATGGGCCCAGACCCTCTGCTGATTGATCTGCCTTTGATCCTTAGACTGCTAAAAAAAAAAATTACTAATCTAATATTCTTCCACCCCATCACAATCTTTAAAAGCAAGAGTGACAAGAAACATGAGGAGGTATTGCCAGATAGACAGATGGCAGTGTGTCTGATCTTCCTCTAGCCAGCTGTGTCATTCAGCCTCATCTGCATCATTTGCTTCTCCAACAGAAGTAATTTCAAAATATATTACAGGTGATGATAAATTGTGGAAGGATTTTGCAATATGAGCCATTACTCACTAGACAATAGATTTAGAGACTACCAAGCTCATTTATAGGTCTAACAAAACAGTAAGACATATCCCCACTAAATTATGTACTGGTCTTCCAGTAATGCAGCCTGATGATCCCTGGTAAGGTAATTGTAAGCAGCAAAGAATATGCCAGCACAAAGCACTGATTCTGTATGTCATTGTATTATAATTTATTGGCCCACAGGATTCAGAATTACTCTGTTTCTCTTCACAGTACAGACAGCTATGAAAAGGAGGATGGCCTTGTGGTTAAGGATTTGGATGCTGAAGATACAGTCTCAGTTTCCAGCCCCCTCTGAGGCTTCCTGTGTGGCCTCAAACAAACCATTAATGCCTTTGTGCTTTTCTTCTCTGTCTGTAAGATGATGATTATACTAGCAGGAAAGATGTGAACTGGGATGAACCCAACTCCCCTACACCTCCAAGTCTGTAGTTTCCTTAGTGCTTGATATTCTTTGATTTTACACCAACGGCTGGCTGACAAAGATGCACAATCTCTTCAGTATTTACAGGAGAATGATGGCATCTTGTTTGGGGTGTCTTTATTGAATTCCTAAGGAGTGCAGATAAGCCAAATGTCCTCTGAGTTCAACAGCCAGTACTGTGTGCTGTAACACTGACAGAGCTGAACCTCTGTCTTGCCGTCTTGGAAGTGTGCTTCTCTCCCTCCAGTGACTTCAGAGGGAGATCAGAATGACACCTCTAAATCTTGATGGGGGGGAGGCGAGCAAGGAAGCAACCAGCTGGTGGCCGCACTGGATCTGCCAGGGCTGGAGCAGGGTCCCCTCCAAGTGCTGCTGTCAGGTTTGAGATGCTTCAAGGAAATGCTTTGTACTCAGCAAATTTTTCTATGATGCTTTGCAACCAGCTTTGTATAGAGAAGCACTCCAAGTGAAAAGAAAAACAGCATAAGATGACTGTTAAATTTTCTGCTGAAATACTTCTGTCTTGCTCTGTTTTTCTACTCACTAGAGTCTCTGGCATATTCAGAATTTTTGAATATAATGTAGGCACAGTTTCCTAATAATTATCTTGTTTTGTCCATTGTGACAAACAGTAGTTTATTCTCTGTGTGGTATGTGAATTCAGTCCAAGGCCCTGCTTTTTTGAACTCTGCATGAAGAAAATTTCAAAACAGATCAGCATCTGAACTCTTTTTTTTTTTTAGTCCCTAATTTGAGGAGCTGAACTAAGCTCTCCATATGAAGATCCATGAACTCCGAAAAGTTCTGGGTCTGAATCCAAGCTTTGTATTATCTCCCTGGTATCCATCAAATTAACTACAGAAACAGCTTCAAACATAATCCCACTCTTTCCATGGCCCTTTCTCAGTTCTGCACTGTCAAACCAGTGTTGAGGGTGATTTGACATGATGCCACCTGAAAGACCATAAAAAATGATTGACCCAGCCTGGCTAGTAATATCCTAACAGCAGACAGCACTAGTGACAGGAGATGAGCAAGTGGGAGGGATGTCAGGTCAGTCATTATGCTCCCCTACCTCCTCCAAGACTTTCCAGTCATCCCTTAGAGAGTAACACTTTAAAAAACCTTTTCTGTAACATGGAGAAGATCATGAAGATGACCAGAATTTCTCACAAATGCTATCTCCTTGCACATTTGCCTAAATAGCTGCTAAATGTACTAAGGTGCTGAAATTTCAAATTGTCCCACGGAAAACGTTGAAAGCCTTTCCTGGAGATCAGAGCAAATATGGATTTATTTATATTTTTAAAGTCTTTTTTTATTTCTTTTTCTTTCCCTCCTGTTTTTCCATGTGTAGCAGGCTGCTATCAGCTGGGTCTCCCTGTTGGCAACAATATGACAGACAGTGATGCATCTCATGTTTGCAGCAAAGCTGCTTTGGCTGATGTCTGTTTGGCTAGCAAAATAGAGGGAGCTGCCAAAACAAACAGTCCGAGGTATGAAAGTTAACAGTTAGCAATAACTGCAGTGTGAAACATTCCCATGAAATCCAGACATCAAGGATGCTGCTTGGAATAGCTTGAATGTCCTGCATTCTTCAGTGAAAACAGTAATACACCAGCAGCGTGGGAGACAGCAGCCAAGGAAGAACACACAAGCCCCAGTGAACAGGCCATCAATTTTCTTGCTGTGGCTGGCTGAAGCAAACTGAAATGTATACTGCAGTGGCTTCAGAAGCCAGCCCTTGCCATGCACCCTGCACTTCAAACTGTTACCCTAAAAACTAAACAAAAAAAATTTGCTAAACTTTTAATAGATTTGTATAAAGAAATCCCTTGTAGTTTTTAATCATTTACGTATGGAACTGAGAAACCAAGCATAAAATGTCTGTGTGGCTATTACATGGGTCACTGGAACAGGTTTATTAGCTAATACACAGAAATAGTAGATTAGGAAGAGGTTAGTTTATGGCCGTTAGCTCATTTGTTGACAGGAAGAATCAGGAGCAGATTTGTTTTATGCCTGATTATATCACAGAAGAACGAGGAACTGAGCAGCGCTTAAAATCTAGGCAACTGGAATGGGGCAATGACTAGACTGCATAAGCATTTTTTGTGGGTGGACATGATGCTTGTGAAGGTGAAGAGCTGTTGAGATCACAGAACTTAGCAGAGTGGAGCAAAATGCTCCCATGTGACCCTCTGAAGTGACTCAGCAAAGAAATATTACTTGGCATCCCGTTGCGGAGGTGGTAAATACCCCAACCCCTTGTGTGATGCAGCATGTGTGAGGAAAAGATCTTCCTAAGACCTGTAGGAAATTAAATTTTTCTTACAAGTAAGAGTGCTTGCCTAGGTGGCAATACTGATATTCTAGTGCAGGTCACTAAAATTAGTGAGGACTTTCCAAAGTGCAGCAAATCTGTCACATCTGTAAACCTTGTTAAATCACCCCATGCTGTGACTGATTGCTGTGTGTTGTAATTCCTAACTCAAAGCTGACTTTTCTCTTGCCTGTTATCCCTTCGGTATTTATTCTAGATTTGAGGGCAATTCTGTTGTGAGAAACAGAGCATCTTTGAAAACTCAAACCATATATATATATATATCCACCAGGCCTTCTTAATGTTTAATCAGAACATCATGAACTTTGCAGCAAATTTTCAGTATCCACCTTAAAAACTGATCTCTTGTCTTGTTCTGTAGTGCCATGTATATTGAACAAAGATTCCAAGGTAGCCCAACGATAGTCCTCCTGTCATGGTTAAAGGCAGAGATGATGTACCCAAGTTTTTAGGCCATTTTGTCTGCAAGGCCTGAGATTCACAACCATGTCAAGGCTGTTCTTCTCTTTGAATGGTGGTGTGGGATTCTGGAGCTGTTGGTAGCTGGGGGAGCAGGATCTATTTTCATTAGTTCAAGATTGGTTATGACTTCACCGAGTGTGTAGGAGCATAAGCTTATGCAACTATGCAACTCCAAAGTGTGGCTGACACCTTCAGCAGCAGGAGGCCGAACAGTGTGCTAAATAGTATCTCAAACAGCAGACGTTTGGTCAGCTGAGCTCAGCCTAGGGTATTTCACTTCATCAGAACTAGTAAAAATGGGAAACTACCCAGTGCTGTTGATGGTTGAGGTTCATTCCTTGACTTTAAACCTTTATTAGAGTGCAGTTTGTCAACTGAAATACTTCTCATAGACAAGTGAGCTGTGTATTTAAGTCTCTTTGCTCTGGGTGTTGGAAAGGGTAAAGCTTCCATGGGGTAAGGAAAAGCTCCCCTTTATAGGATACATGTCTCATAAAAATATAAGTTTAATACTTTCTGTGATAGTATAAATTAAGTCCAAATTAGGACCACCGCATCTCAGCCCAAGAGAAAACAGGGACATTACAGGGTGTATTTTCACCACAGGAGGAAGAAAAGAACCATAGGGAGAAAAAAAAAATCAGATTTTATGTCTCCAGCTATAATTTCTCAAGGTAAGCTTATGCATCTGCTATATATTTGGACTGTTTCACTAGCAGCTCTCTGTTTGTTTCACTAGGTGAGCAACTTTTCCTATGAAAGAGGAAAAGATAATAGAAGTGTGTAAGGGATGTTTCTTTAGATGACAAACTTGAGAGTAAAATTACAATTAGATTAAGAAACACTGTGGGTATTGTTAGAACCATCTCTCTTTGTTCCTCTTTTTATTGCAGAGCCCTGCAGTTTAGAGGTACTTGGCATTCTCTTAACTGGTTTGCCTCCCTCCTATGAATTTCCTTCTAGGATTAGACAGCAGTATAAATATTATTGCACTCTGCAGGTTTTGCCTTCTGACCTACTCTACAGAGACACATGTGATGGAGTCAGAACTGCTGAATAGAAGATGTCTTTCTTAACTCCATAGTGCTGGAGGAATGCCAAGGTCCAGTAGTTCATAAAGGAGTTGGGTCTGGTAGGGGTCCTGGGGGAAGTCAGGCCAAAGAAGCTCCCTAGGTGTCTATGGAGAAGCATCAATAAAAACCATAAAATCTGGGGGAAGGGGGGAGGAAGGGGTGGGAAAGAAGTGGGCGAGGGGAAGTTAAGGATGTTAGCTGGGGTGTCTGATTCCCTCAGCAGTGGGACATGTGCTTCTGCGTGACTCCAGCTTTCAGTCCACTCCCACTGGCCTTGCAGACCAGCCGTGTTTATTTTGCTGTTGGCAGACAGGGATTTGTGAAGTCCTGATGTGTGTATGTACGAGTGTGTTTCCCTGGGAAAGACTCCTTGGGAATGAGTTGGATCAGTTGGAAGTGCCAATAGACAGGAGGATTTTTGCTGCCTGCAGCTCTGTTAGTGGCCATCCCTCCTGCCCAGTGCAGCTCAGCTTCTAGTTCCTGGGTGAGAAAATACCCTGCGTGATTCACTAATGAGCTGGGGACCTTCTGGGGAGGCTTTGCCAAAATATTTTCTCATGTGAACTCTTCTGTGGCAGAGTAACGTTAGTGAAAAGGAGGGGCTCACAGACTGGCTCAAAACCAGGCAGAGCATCAGTGGGGACAGTGCTGGCCTCCCACACAGCTCTGCTAGCATGATGCTGTCCTGACCAGCAGCATCTCTGCTGCTCCAGCACTGCAGGGAGCGGTTGGCAACTCTCCGAAGATCTGGCTTCCAAATACATGTGGTGGGGGCTGTATTTGTGTGCGTGCAAAAGACGTGGACAAAGTTCCTCTAGGGGACAGTTCTAGACCACCACCATCACTCTTCCTTTTGACCGTGGCTGGGGTCTGAGCTCCAGCTGCCAGCAGTGGAAATCTCTTCTAAGGCACTGGACTGCCCTGGTATGTGCCCATGCCATACTGCAGACAGGAGACACTGGGGAGGGAGTTCAGCCAAGATAAAAATCAAGACCCACCTTCTCCCATGAATGTAGCCCAGTTAAAACTCAGATGCTTGTGGGCTCTGCAAAAAGCTTCTTGATCCTTCCTGGGTGATGTTTAGCTTTTACTCAAAAACTGCTGTTACACTCAAAGCCCTGACTCTGTTCACGGTCTGGTGTAAAAATACTAACATGCCCTGAGACCAACTCATCTTTGATTTCTTGAAAGTCAAAAGCATAGTGAAAGTAAGCCTATCCAGGGGCTGGGTTGGTCCTTAGCATTTTGTTAAAATTACAAGCTGCGTTCTTTGGAAATGGCCAGAAAAAAAAATGATTTCACATCATTGAAATCAGGAAGTACAAGAAATTTTCTCAGGGCTTGTTTGATGTGTAGCCTAACTTGTACATCAGAAGGAGTTAGTTCACTGTGCGAACTTTGAAATATGTTTTAGTCTTTCTAGGAGTTGTTTTTTTTTTTTTTTCCAGCAGTGCATTAATGAATTTCTGCAGCTCCTCTTTAGTGGCTATTATACTTTTGGAGAGAAGTGCTGTGTTTTATACATGTTTATTTAAGGTAAGCAAGTGTAGTTGTTGTAAGAGTCAGATTAGGCATTGGGTCATAAAAAGAGGGAAGATTTTTCTTGAATTTAAACCAAAACATTAATTGCTGTATTTCCCCATGTGAAATACTGGATGGCAATCACTAGGTATGTGTGGCTCATTCACAGTGTAAATGCAATATATGCAAAAACCACAAGAAAAGAATATGTTTTGGATAAACAGAAGTGGATGATCACATAGCTAATTTTGTCCCTATTATTTGTGAGTTACACAGTCGGTTTCAATTTGAAGGACATCTTGCAGACCTTAGGAACTAACCTTTGTTTTTAATTATTGGACTTTAAGAGTTTGTACTATAATTTTGCTGTTAGTGTTTATCTGTTGCGGGGAGAGGAAAAAATGGCACAGCCTATGAATAATTTTTCTAGCGAATCTAACAATGGTCTTTTGTGCATTGAGCTAGCATAGTTCACTGCACTTAAAGAAAACAAGAATGCAAAGCTTGTGGCACGCTTTATACTGGGTAGGAGCAGTATGAGTGGATATCACTCAGTGAGTGAGGTCCCTTCACTGCCTGAAGTGTACAGAAAGGACATAGTACAGTGTACTGGGCATGGAGTGAAAACTGCATATCTGCAAAGCAATGCTTCTGCTTCCTACATCAACACATTTCGTAGAGCCAAGGACAGGACAGATATTCAGAAGATTTGGTTTGGTTTATATTTTGCTTAGCTTGCCTGCTCAGCAAAAAGCTGCATTTTAATTATCATTAATCTTGTTTGAGGGGCAAGGTTCCAATTTTATCAATTTATAAATCCGATAAATGGGTTTCCTCATTTTCTTTCTGAGATTTCAGATGACAAGCTAACGTTCCTGGTAGTATGATTTTTGCATGGAAGGTACTCTGCTGTCGAGTCAGCTGGATGACGTTTCACTGAAACTAAGCCGGGAGGGCTTCAGTGTGCTGGGGAAGTGTACATACCAAATCCCTGTGCCGAGCGTGTCTGTTATCTAGTGCTGCAGCAGTGCATTCGGCAGCAGCTGATGCCTCTGGGATGCCACCGCAGCCACTTTCCTCCCCTATGGCCAGGGTCATAGAACAGCTTTCATTGTGCCTGGATTTACCTCTCACTGAGGCAATCAAATATCCTTGTTAAGGCCTTGATTGACAAACTTTTGTGGGTGGATACTTGATAATTCCAGCGATTACTCTGCATGTTCCAATATCTCTGCTTTTCTTCTGCAGCCATGGGGAAAGTAGAAAGAGTGTGGAGAAGGTGGCAGTGGAGCCTCACTGGCATATTCCTGGGGTTGTGACTTCCCCTAATATGGAAAAGATCGGGATTGTCAGGAAAACTCTCTTCTCCTGGATATGGATGAAAAGACTGTACCTGAGCTGATACTTTTGGATTCTGTAATTGCTTCTTGATTTTCTGCAGACTCTAGCATCCCTGTAATTTGCAACTCCAATGTGCGTGTATGTATAATGGCAGGAGAAAAAGAGATAAAAATTAAGGGCACTAGAGATTCTGCACAGCTGCTGCTTGCTCTTCCTGCACTTCAGGTTTTCACTTTTTAATTGCCTAGCTCCCCCTACCACCTCTACCTCCTGCCAGTGGCTCTTTCAGCAAAAGTGGGGAGGATTTTTTTGTCCCTGTGGTGTATGGTCTTTAGCATGCATCATTGCTGAAACAGTTCTAGGGAAGGGGCAAGAAATCAGCTACCTGTTTCTTCCACTTGAGATCCGTGAGGGCTGTTTCTTCTCTGATAGAGTCCTCTCTAGCTACTTGTTTCCAGAGCTTGTTTTATTGTCCAAAAGAGGAGGCCGTGGTGTCATGGCTAAATACAGACCCCTGCAAGCTTCCTTAAAGCACGAGTTCCTTGGGAGACAACCTAGCTTTCTGTGCTAGACTAGAAAATGTCATCCTTGGAGCTGCAGTTCAGAGCTGAGTAACTTGGACTCTCTCTGGACACCAGGCTTTAGGAAGAGCCTCACATATGTGTTTACCTCTGCACTGATGTTTGCTTCTGGCTCCCCTTGAATTCCCATGAGAAAATGAGCCCCATCTAGCCAGGATTTGGTTTGTTGGTGTGGTTTTTTTTTTTTTTTTTTTTTTTTTTTTTTTTTTTTTTTTTTTTTTTTTTTTTTTTTTGTTGTGTTTTTTTTTTTTTTTTTTTTTTTTTTTTTTTTGTCGTTGTTTTTTCTTGTTTTGTTTTTTTTTTTCCTCCTTTGGTCACATCTGAGACACAAGGCTGGGCAGCCTGGAGGGAGAAGTGGCATGGGGTTTTGTCTGTACAGAAAACCAGGAAGTCCCATCTCCCCTTAGAAGTTGGGGCGTATCTGTCCATAGGTATAGGTGAAGCATCAAAGAATAATGGCACTTTTCTAGGACATGCAGATAAGAATATTGTTTCCAGGCTTGCCTGTAATTTCTGTTAGACTGATCAAATTTGCAGTATCTCCAACTGGGACTCAATATCCAATGGTAAGGAGGGGGTCCTTCTTTGAAGAATTGACATCAGATGTAGAGAACTTTTCACTTTCTGGCCCTGGGCAGCACACACCAACTTAAATTGACAGGACCCCAGGACTGCTAATTAGAAACTGGCAAAACCAGGACATCTGGACACCTTATCAGAGGTTTATCAACATTACTGGTATGATCCATACAAACCCTTAATGGGAATCAGCTGTCAAACAAGTGAAGTAATTTAGGCAAAATTGCAATTTTTTTTTTGTTACAAGCTGAGTTCTTAGAGACTGTGATAACTGTGCAGTTTCATAACCA
The DNA here is from genome assembly GCA_013399075.1 of Chloroceryle aenea. Classification (NCBI taxonomy): domain Eukaryota; kingdom Metazoa; phylum Chordata; class Aves; order Coraciiformes; family Cerylidae; genus Chloroceryle; species Chloroceryle aenea. The sequence goes on along the minus strand of VWZY01001530.1, from coordinate 366,026 downwards.
CTACTTTTTTTTTCTCATTGTTTGACTGTGTCTAGAAAGAGGCTCTGGGCCAAATTCAGAAATCAAGCCTGGCTCTGAAGCAGTCAGAGAAAACCCCTATGCGAACACTGGCTCTGAACTTGGCCTTCAGCTGCAAGGCTGTGACCCTCTCCATCACCCAGGCAGATTTAAATCAGTTCCACAGCACTTTCAATTAAGAGAACTCTGCCACATCACCCCATCTTTATGTGGTCAGCTAGAAGGCTTATAAAAACCATGGGGGAAAGAAATGACTGGAAAAAAAAGGTAAAACTGAGTGTGTCATCCTTCATTTTCCACAAGAGAGATTGGAAAGAGCAAATGCTTCCTTGGATTGTACAAACTGAGGATTATGATTTAGTTGGTACCTTTTATTAAAGTGAACCAATCACCATAAAGGAAAGATGGCCTTGTGTCTTTTGCTCTGGGAATCTCTGGGTGCTTTGATTCCACATACCCACACCTGGGAGAGGCTTGAAATCAAAATGTCCTATTGCCTGTTCATGTCAACTCTGAGGTGTGCTAAGAGCCTAAAGAAGGGACAAGTCCATAGCTGAGCAAAACAGCCAAAAGAAATTATATGTGGACCAGAGCTTAGGTTGCTGACTACCTTGTTTTGTGCTTTGATCTGGTTTGAGCCACCATTCTGAGGAAACTAGCATAATACATGTCAAATGAAGTCAGTTTTAGCAGAGGCTTGCCAAATAATTTTTGTACATGGAATTAGAGTTTCACTGTCTTAGAGAAGCCTGGCATGAGCCTGAGGAAATCCAACCTCTCTGTTTGTAAAACTTCAGACATAGTTTAAATATTATGGTGATCTGATTTTTTTGTTTCTGGATGAAAACTTTTCATTGGTTACGTTCTTCCAAGTGAATGATGCAGTGTTGGACTTGTGGAATATTTCTCAAGACTGAATTACTGAAAGTAAGAATTTATTATGCTGATGAATGCTTGCACATTTTGGCAGATGAGGAGGGACCTGATAAACGGGGGGTTGGAAAGGACAGTGTTAATACAAACATGAGCTCTTTGGGTCCACTGGCTGTGCATAGGGCTTCAGCTAAGATGTTTCAATCAGTCCTCCCACAGAGGAGGTGTACCCTCCCATACACCTTAATCATAGCTTGTCTCTTGCTCCGCCTTGCAAAGAGCTGTAGTTGTTCCCAGGGTCCTTCCCAAGGTCTGTGAGCAAAACAATGTCCCTTCTGGAGCCAAGAGCCCTCAGGCAAAACATCCGCTCATCAGAGTGGCTCACTGCTCTTGGGAAGGGTTGGTCCAAGTTCTCCAAACCCCTTGGAGTAAGCCTCACTATTGCTGCCTCATCTTACTCCTCCTTTTCTTTGTGCCCACTGGACCCTTCATTTTGCCTCAAAGATCTTCTTTAATCTGAGCTCTGCACCAGTGTCTAGATATCGTAGTAGAGAGACTTTTCCCTGTATTTCCCTGCTGCCATTATGGGGAAGCCCCCTCAGTGACATATCTCTGCCTTGCTGGGAACTGATGCTCTGTGCCCAATTCCTCCCCTCTCATCTGCAAACATTTTCAGTACATGCACCTCATTCCCTGCTTATGAGGTGATTCTCCTTCAGTGTCAATTCTGTTCCATTCATTTATACCAGTGAATGCTAATGGCAAACTTAACTTAGTCGGTTTTAAGGAGAAGAATCATAAATGAAACAAAAGAAGCAAGGAAAAAAAACCAAAAGTACATAAGGGAAAGAAAAAAAATGAGTAAGCTAGTCTATTTTTATAGTACTTTTTCATCAAATATTCCTGCCACTGTTGTTCCAGAAAGGCCTCCCAACCTAGAAATAGTAGCTGGTGGTCGTGTTTAGTGTCCTGCATTTGTGACCGAAAGGAGCTGTGACTCATAAATGTGTATAGCTCTCTGGCTCTCATAAACGTGTATAGATCTCTGGCTATAAGCCACTCTAACTTAAAACGGCTGAGCTTTACTGTGAGAAATCACATCTGACTTGGATTTCCTTGAGACTGAAAAAGTATCATCAAATAACAACATAAGGGAAAAATACTAACCATAAAGAATCTTAAATTCTTTGGAATGATATCATAGTAGAATATACACAGTAGACTAATTATGATTTCATCTTTAATTTTACTCCAAAGTGGGTTGCATTTTTTGTAGTGTCATTCCCTTTTTTTATTTTTTTCAAACGAATGGCTGTTTCAATCACTTACCATCATCTGTATTAATTTGTGTTCTTCCAACAGCGGGGTAATCTGTCGTAATTGGAATGATCTGCACTGGCTGGATTGTATCATTTTGTCAAAGGGAATTACCCGGGCAGGCTTCTCTCTACACAGAGCAGACAGTGGAGGGTGCTGTTGGATTGGAGGTGGTCACAGGAAAGGGCCCTTTGCTGCTTTCGTAGCTGCTTAGACAGAACTGACAGGTACAACCTTACAGTTTTGTCTTGACTGGGGTGACAGGACATCCCAGTGAAGGACCAGGACCCATACACAGCTCAGAACAGCGAGGTGGTAGCTTGGTTAGCTGTCCAGGCAGTGAAGGAAGAATGATGTGTAGTAACACAGGTTTGGATTTGACTTTATGGCTGTTTGTTTCCCTAACAGTTTTACTGCCTCTTGTCCAAGAATGATATTTTGTATTCAACTCCTTAAGGAAAGAAGGGAGAGGAGGGAGGCCTAATCTGCTAATGGAAAATGTTCCTACCTATCTTGTGTTCAGTTCATCAGATTTAATCTTCTCAGTTTGAATTAGTAGAGGAGAGTGTGTTTATGTCTGTATCTGTAGATGGAAATAGATTCCTTACTTGAATAAAAAATGTTTATCCTAAATGTTTGTTTTCCTCCCCTGCCCCACCCCCCCCTTTGCCACTGCAGTGTCACTGCTGCTGTATTTTATTAGACCGCTGGTTTTCATTATGCAAAAAGTCAAAACTGGAACATTGTAAATCTCCCCTCTCTTCCCCCCTTGCTGCTCTGAAGCCTGTCTGCCATCTGATGCCTAACAGCTTCTACCTAAACGCACTATTTCCAGGGGCTTTGGGGAATAGGAGGTGAGAACAGGGAAAGGGGGGGACTCACTTGCCCAAGGCTTGTTAACCTGAGCGCACACTCTCTTTCTCAAATTTGTTTTCTCAGCTGGTGGCACAGTTGCTGCCCCAGCACCACCGGTCCAGCAGAGAGCAGTTTCATCCGAGATCTGAAGGCAGATTTTAAAGAAGTGGTTGGGACAGGAGGGAAGAGAGCTTAGTAACAGCTTAGATCCTGACTCCCCATGTTTTCTTAGTATATTGAAATATGAACTGTGTAAACACTCTGCATTCCACCTGCTTCAGCATCTGCCAAAAAGCTCACAAAAGTCCTTTGCTCTTTTTTTTTTACATTCGCCTGTTTTTCTTTCTCTCCTCTCCATGAGGTCTCCCACATCACCTCACTGTCCTGCCCCCCACCCACTCTCCACAAACAAACATATGCGCTTTTTTCCTGCCTTTTTTTTTCTTCCTGCTGGAGACATGCATTTCCAAAGTCACTTTGCACCTCGCATGTGACATCTTTTCAGCCTCCTCTTTCACAGAGCTGTTGACTTGTTTTAGTTTCAGAACACAGCTCAGCAGTGGTCAGATTATTGTTCTTTTAATATTATTTACTATTATTACTAAATATGGCAGTAATCACTTGACAGACTGGATGTTTTCCATGTCAAAACCTAGAGCAAAAAAGGATGCACCCACATGCTCAGCTTTTTTACCCGTCTTCCCCAGAATGGGGAGCAGTTGCCATCCAGATGGCAAAACATCAAGGGTTTTACACTTTTAGTAAAAGTGCTGAACAAAGAAGTGCATTTTCCATCGTGTTCTGAAAGAGAGCAGGCAGTGCTGGCTTTGCCAGGAGAGCAGATTTCTCTTTGGCGCAATCCTCTGCCAACCTCTGGGAGCAGGACTGTGTTTCTGATGTGTGGTAGCATTCCCGAAAGGCATCTGAGGGGATGGTGGTGGCATGTGAGCAATGTGGAACTAGCTGAATAGCCTCTGGTAGTCAAACCTTCTTTCTCATGTCATATCTGATCATACTATCCCCCACAGTGCATAGGACTTGCGGGATTCTGAGAAGTGGGCAGGTAGTGCATGTTCAAAAGCATGGTATTTTTGATCTGGGAAATTCAAAACTTTTGACCGAAGCATCAAGTAAGTTTCACTATGATTGCATCAGACTGCAAAAGCCTGACCTGAAAATGAGAGGGGAACTGTGATTTATCTCTTAAGACAACACCATTTTTATTTGACTGTGTAGGAAGTCATCACTCTAGCTGCCCAGGAATGGCAAAGGTGAGATTCAGCCAGCTCCTCTACCACTATACAGTGTTCACACTGCCAGCAAAAGTGGACAGCTGGTCCCCTCGGCTTCATTTGCATTTGCTGAAAAAATGAGGGTGCTCTTCTGCCCTCTCCTAATGAGGATGCTCTTATCACCTTTTGCACTCAAAATACTTCACACTGTTCAGTGTGGACCACAGTGCTTGCATCTCAGCCCCAATCTCTTTTGAACTATGGGTTATGGGGAAAATAGTTCTGACTGGTTTGAAATACGTTGAGGACAGCCCAGCAGTGAGGCTGGAAAGGATTTGGCAGCTGTCTAACTGGGAAACAGGCCCCAGATTTCATCTCTGGGCAGCTAATAGGAGGGAGAAGCCCCACTGCTGCTTAAGCTTTTTGCAGGTACCTGGAGGTCTCTGCTGCTCATGGAACTTGTTTGTGGCTTCAGCACCTCACTGGGGCTTGGGGATTTTTCATTTTGTTGTCCCTGCCTTGTGCTTTGCTTCTGCATCTATTTCTGCCTGAAACAGGAATCGTGCAAAATGTCCTTACAGTCCTTTCAGGCTCTTGGCTTTAGAAACACCCTTCCCCTCTGTCTCTCCCAGCCAAGTGATCTTCGAGCAGGGAAGGGACGGGAAGGGAGGAGGAAGAGGAAACCATTCACCCCACCCTTCCAACCAGAAGCAAGAGCCTGAGGCAGTTACTCTGATGGAAGAAGGTCAGGTTTAAAAGGAGGGGGCGGGGAAGGGAAGACAAAAGGTGTTCTCACACACACACCCCCATTAGGATCACTGGCTGGCCGTAACCCACAAGCTGACACCGGTGAACCCTTGCCAGAAACACCTATGATGGTGACAATAAAGTGATATCACCATGACAGAAGCTGTAGTCCCTGACGGGCAGCCTGACATCTGCCCCACCTAATTCAGTTTACTTAAAGCTGTCTCCCATCTGTCAAAATTCCTCTTATCAGAAAGTGGAGATAGAACTGAGTATTTCTAATCCAGTTAGCTGTAGACAGGACAGCTTTTGTCCTATTTTTTGGAAGGTTGGTGTGAAGGGCTGAGCAACAGGGCCATGTATGTTTGTCCCCTGAAAAGATGAAGGGTTGTTAAACTGGAACATCTAGTATGCTTTTGAAAGAATTACATTATATCAGAGGGAGCCAGAAATAAGATACCATTTGTTAACTTTGCTAATCCATTAAAAATACATTGGGCAACCAAACCATTATTTGTAGCTCCGCAGTCTCTCTTATGGCGAGGAAACAACGTCCTGCTGCATTTAGGCGTGGTGTGTTCTCAGAACACATAAAGCTTTCAGCAGTTTTGTAGGAGGCTGATGTTAATTTTAGGTAACAGCACATATTGAATCAGCTGGGGAAAGAAAACTCCCAACCAGAGGCCCACCAGTAGTAAATTACCTGGAATTTCAAATGATCAGTGGATATACTGATCATATTATCCATATATTTATGAATTTGTGCATGAGAAGGGAGAAGGTGTTCATAACAGCAAATTGTCAATTCATGTTCAGTACTTCAAACCGAGCCAAGTCACTTTTGCCTCTTCTTTTAAACTGGACATAACTAGGAAATAATTGAGTGGTTGAAATGAACGATTTTACCTTGGGTAATACTTTATTGTACTGAGTACTCCTCTGTTAGTAAGAACCTATTAACTGCTTTGTTCTTTGTCGTTAGAGAAAACTAAAGAGCGGATGTAAATGAACTGAGAAAATTATTCTTCTACTTTAATCTTACTAATCTTTTTCTCCTCTGTTCCAGTTAAAACAAAGCCAAAAACTTTGGAGACAGATTGACTCTGTAATAGGAAAAGCATAGTTTAGAGAATCTTTGAGTATAAGACTGTGCTTTGCCTGTCCCATAGCTCTAAAATTAAGATGGTTTTCCTAGCTTTCAGCCAGCATCAGGATGCACTCAGGTAAAAACATGCTTCTGAAATGAAAAATTTAGTTTCCTTTATGTCACTTTCTATAACACCATGTTGCCTGACAGCAGAGATGGTAGCTGACAGGAGAAATTGTATTATAGGCATCTGATGTTATTAATCAAGGACAAGTGCGCAGGGCAGTAACAACCTGTGGCTAATATTTCCTATCTTGCTGGAAATTTAGGTTCTACATTTAGGATTCTAAATAAGCAAACTGACACAAGGGAGGGTCTTATACTATCAGCTGCAGTCACTGGTAGGAGCTGATGCCTTGTGCCCTCTCAAACCAGGATATTGCCATTTCTGTGATTTTTCTCCCCCTCTTTCCCACTCTTTTCAGCCGTCTGCTCTAAAGGACTGTCTCTTTTTCTGTGGCTGGAAATGGCCTAAGCAGCTCAAAGAGAGGAAGAGTAGTGACTTGGGGATAAGACTCTTGCAAGTAACTTTGAAGAAAAGTATTACAGCTCTAGCAGCTAACAAGAGGCAGATGCTCTCTGAAGATCATAGCAAGTCTGCCTGCAGACTGAAGGGGTTTGGAAGGTGTTAAGGGAGAGGTGAGCTGTGAAAACAGCAGCTCTGGGAGTTTCCTAACCACGGCTTTACTCATTCCCACCAAATAGCTGCTTTGGTCCCAAGACCATGAGGATACACGCAAGGCTAAATTTAGGTGTGTCTAGTCCTGTAAGTGTGGAGTCACTGTGGATATGTATTTGTTTGAGGCTAAAGGTGCAGAGCTATTAGGATGGTTGGGACCTTGGACACTTTCAGTGTTAAGAATGGTGTTCAGCACAGGCATCTGTCTGGCAGAAGACTATGCTCACACTTTAGAGGAAAGATTTTAAATCACAGGCTCAGAAGATAGCTAATTCATATTTCAGAGAACTAGGTGAAAGAGAGGCTGATCTCCTAAACTCTGCTTTGCTTGTATTTGCATACTAAAGCCTATTCAATACATATTAAACATGACTTCATCTTTCACAACTTCTTAACACCATGATCTTAAATGACAGCAAATTCTAGATCTGACTTCAGAAACAGCATGCTACCAACTATCCTAAATTAAAATTTTATTGGAGAAGGGTTGCGTATGAAAGACCAGATTCAAGAAAAAGGCAGCCTTCCTACACACACAGACTCATCTCAAAGTGAGTGTAACTTAAACATATGTGTAAAATAAAGCAAATGTTTAAATGCTTTCTTGAATCAGGGTCTGAATGAGTTGGTTTTGCTCCAAACAAATTAAGTATAATCAGTAAATATGTTTGGCTTACTTTGTCACTGCCAACTATTGTGGGTTGAAGCCAGAATCGTGCAGGGAGAAAAAATGAATGCACAGTTGTATTGAAAAAGTGAGCTCTGCTGTGTTGCCTTTTTCCTGTAGAAACAAAAACAACCAAACAAGTATTTTGTCATTTTTAGATACAAAGAAATGAACAACGTGTTAAAAGATTATATTTTAAAGCTGTATACAAAGTAACAATCTAAAAGTTACACCTCAACAGTCATACATATCACGTGACTGGACTATCAATCATAATAATAACAAACCAGGAGATTTTTAAGCTACCACACTTCTGAGTATTCAACCGAAATGGAGAAAAATGGGGAAAACACATAATATATCTCAGGAGTAGTAATGTCCTGTTATTGTTAAAAAACTGCTGGGACCTCATTAGTGACTATGAAAACATCATCTGTGAATACTGTGAGGCAATAAATCTACAGTGTCCAAGGAAGAGAGGTGGAGGGGAAGAGAGAAAGCACAACTAGCGTATTTGCCATTTTTTTCTTACCCAGCAGTGAGTTAGTTATTTCCATATCTGCTTGCCAAACAGCTTCCAGAAGCTATTACTGATTATGTGAATTCAATAGTCTGCTAATGAATGATAAGATAATGGGTCTATGTTCAAGAGTGCAGGAGACAAATAGTTGTTTACATGTCCAGAATTCCTTTTCCACTTGGGTCATTGTACACACAATGTGCACATGCACTATAGAGCATTGTAGCCCCAAGCCAGGGCTGCTTCTGCTGCAGGTATGGCCCTTTTGTCTCCAAACTGAACTCTGGTTTTAGTGGTATTCCACTGATGACCAGTTCTCTGTAGCTTTTAATACAGAAAGCCGTGCTTTAAAAATAATGAGTTTACAGTTTTGTGAAGGGAAGGACGGAATGAATGAAGGACAAAAGGCAGGTAACATTGATGAACTCTGAAATATGTTTGTGTAAATAACTTGGTATTTTGTAAGACTTGGTGTGAGACCCTTAAACAGATTTGTGATAGAGCTTACTTACCATAGCTATGTTAGCAACACTTTATACTTTTCACTCCAAATAATTTTATCATCTGTCTACCTCATACAGCCATAGTGCAAGCAGACACAAATCCACTGCTGTCATAAATATATTCTCTTGTGTTACCATGGAGTTTGGATCTATATTTGCAGACCTCACATCACCTGTCATTGAAATGTGGGTACAGAGGAAAAGCAGCCCTGCCAGCAAAATTGTTTTTAGCAGGGGAAGCAAAGGGTAATATAGCCAACTAAAATGACTTGAGAGTTTATGTAGGAAGAACACAAGGCAATGACTTGTGTTGGAGTTCCTTTAGGGCACTGAGTCTGTCCATTCATGTATGTCTGAGAAATGATACCTGGTTCCTAATAGCTACATGTATAGCATAAACTGGAAAAAGTGGAAACTTTGCTGTGATGAAAATTATAGATTGGCTTTTGCACTGAACCTTTTTTTTTTTTTTTCAGTGCAAACTTTAACTTTCGATCCGTTTCTTCCATTTGGTTTCATAGCACTGGATCCTTGGTAGGTGATGGTATGCAACTGGATAACTCGCTTGTCTGTCGTACCTTCAAATACACTGAGAAAACAGAAGGTTATTTACCTTCTGGGATGCTGGGTATCTTGTCTCTGTATGTGCAAATAATGCAATGGGAAGTAAATGTCACTAAAAAGATCGAGTGTTCCCAAAGCCAGATTCAGGAATTGGCAAAGCACAGTGCCCTGTTAGGGCAGTAAACCATCTGTTTCCAGTGGTTTGTTTATGCTAGAGCTTTAGGAAGTGAGGCTTAAAGGTGTGGGAGAGGCAGAGTTTGGGTGCTGCTGGGTTACTCCAATCTCTCCTGGGTGGCAGGAGTTGAAGCAAGTGTCATCCTCCACTACTGCCTCCTGGGATGCCCTAGCTCTGCTTTTTAACTTTTTTCCATGGGAGGAGCAGACTAGTCCCAGGTGAGTCCTGAGGGCTTGCCCTTGGGCAGCTGAATTTTGCTTAGTTTCAGAAAAGCCTTGAGCCAGATCTGTGCAATCCTAGGACATAAAGTCAGAGATGTCTTGTAGTACAAAAACAGTTGTTTTGTTTTCTTCAGAAAGCCCTTGGTTATTTATGTATGAAATAACCTGAAATTCACTCATTATTAAACACAGCCTGTGGTAAGCTTGTCAGACAAACTGTAAGTTAACTTACTGAAACTGATTTCATTAGGTTATGTCTAGACATAAATTTCATAAAATAAAAGTAAAAAAAGCAACCTCCAAAAACAGAACAAGGTCAGTGTTGCACTCAGTATAGCTGTGCATGGGTCACACTACAGGGGTCAACATGGACCTCACACTCGCATGCCATCATCCTCTTTAATCTGTGTATTGATAAAAATCCTCCTGTGTTGTTGTTATCACAATCCATATTGGAGTTCAGAGTTCATAGGCGGTCAATCTCTTTTCCATACTGTCACTGTTTGTGACGTTCATGAATACAAAAGAGTCCTTAGAGGCTTTAATACTCAGCAAATGTGAAGACTTGTCTAGTCAGTCTCATGGTACTTCTTGGGCTCTATAAAGATTAGCTAAGATCTCTGGCTACAGACTCTGTGGTTTTAGGGAGTTATTTTGGACTTGCCCCATATTGTTGCAATCAAAATGTGACCCTACAGAAGCAAACTGAAATCCTGTGGTTATGCCCAGAGATCTTGAGTATTGAGTGATGTCCGTAGAATGTATTGAACTTCTGGAGGCTGGAAATCAGGCACAGCTGAAAACCAAGTGTTTACAGTGTTGGCGCTGAGCCTTGCCAATCAGCTTTATTTCCGGAGAGGTATTTGTTGCACTTTCACCACTTGAGATCATACTCTTTTGCATGGTCTCATCTTTTTGCAGAGTGAACAGAAGCTTTTGAGCACCAGAAGCATCAGAGAGCATTTTCCGCAGAAGCTAGCAACAGTGTTGGCTCTTGCTGCAGAGAGAGACGAAAGCAGCAAAAGTCAAAATAAAGCTACGACCATGTCCATTCAAAGGTCATCTCTGGTACCACATCCCATTACTCAAAAGGCAAAATGGGCCAGTCATGATTTACAGTAATCTGAAATTAAGCACTGGTGCTTGGCTTGGAAGGAATTCCAGGTTTTGTAATGGATCTAGCAGAACTCTGTGTTAATGTAGTCTGTATTCATTTACGTTTTATAAATGTAGGAAAGCTAATAGGAATTCAGTTGGTCCCTTCTGGGCTATAGCTCTTGGAAGACAATTACATGGGATGGGATTGGACCTTATAAAATCTCAAAGGCAGATGGGAAAAGAGTGTGGTGTTACTCCTAGGCAAGAGTTGGTAGGTTCTTTCTTCTCCTGGGCAGTGGCTGCACAACAACAAATAGTGAATTCAGGCATTTACCCTCTAAATGCAGTGATTGGCAACCTGCACACATTGTACAGGCAAAGGACTTTCACAGACATGTGGAAAGGTCTGTTAATCTGGACAAAAGCTGGAGTCACAGGTTCAGATGTTCATGTGGGCAGTCTTACTGATACAACAGGGATGAAGCTTTGCAACAGAAGTTTCCGTGCCCTGCACTATGTGCAGTCATACATACAAAGCTTGCAACATGACTTTTCAAGACTTTTGACACAGGAAGAGCTTGCCATTTTATTCTTGCCATTTAATTCTGCACAGTGGCTTGCTTTACTATAAAATTAGATCAGAAGTGATGTTTTTATTGACATCTTGGTCTACTCAATAGGAAGGAAATGGCAAATAGGAAGAAAACATATGCCAGTTTGGTGTATAGATATGTGTATCAACATTTAACCTGATTGCCTAAACCTCTACTAAGTCTGGACTAGCCAGTGTAGTATTTGAGGTAAAAGAAGAATTTGTATTTCTATGAAATTGAGGAGGACACTGCCCAAAGAAACAATTAGGGTTTCTGCTGTGTCTCTTTCTTACTGACTTATCTGTGTAGTGTTACACTACTGTGTGAGCTCCCTGGTCTGCCAGGGGAGCAGAGTACTTTGAGCAGGATTTTCAGTTCCACTGGGGAAAGTTCAAACATTCCTTATTTGGAGTGGAATGTGGACACCCATCACTTAAGAAGATTCAGAAAATCACAGTTTTCTTTTGTGTTTTTCTGCAGCAGAAGCATTAGGTGAACGCGTGCCAGTACTGGACTTGGACTCAAATTTCCCCCTCTCCTGGCCTCATTTAGTTTACTAGATTAAAGTTTCCAATTTTACTTTCTTATTTCACTTTATTCGCCGCCTTTTCTTTTCTACACTCCTGAGGGTTTATTACCCTCCCAACACCATGCTACCTCCCTTGCTGAAACAGTTGTCTTCTGTTGTTCTGATGCCATCTCCTCCTTGTTGAGGAAGGGTAAGTGTGAATGCCTCATATTCACATCTCTGAAGTTATGAACTGCGCTCTCAGTTAAGACACCAGCTGTTTAGTAACTAATAAAAACAGTTATCTCTGCTTCAGAGGAAATACATGTTAAATGTTGAAAAATTCTGCTAGAAATCTCTTAAGGAAACCCTCGGAGTGGAGCTAGGAAAATCTGTTCTGTGATGGAGCATATTAGTTGGACCCCTGTGCTGCCTGTTTACTTACTGGTCACTTATGGCTCTTGGAACCTACTCCTGATGGCTGCCAAGGCTTCCAGTCCACTCCCTGGTTATGCATGGGTCATATATCCTGCCAGACCTCCAACTCTGCCGTTTTGGCCCCAGGCTCAAAGGCCTTCAGATGCTTGTCAGGTTATTCTTGTTTTAGACCACTGACAATACTAATGGTAAGAGCAGATTTTGGTCTCATGTTTTGCAAGCCAGATTGGGTTTTGCTGAAGTCCATGCAGAAGGAGCCAAGGGAAAACTGGGGTCCAGGTTGATGACCACCAAGGAAGCCTAAAGTTCTACTCATTGCAAAGGTGACAGGAATGATTCACAGAAAGTGTTAATTTCTGTGCAGATTACCACTATGAAGACCAAAGAGGTGGTTCAAGAGAAGTAAGTGGCTTCTGTGCAGACAGGTGATAATTGTTTCCAAATCCAGTGAAGGAGCAAGCTGTACTAATAATAGTTCACAGTCCTGCTGCATACCCTGGACTGAATGGTAGGTAACTGCCATAACTTTATTGCATCCATCTGTTGTGTCTCTGGAGACAAGGCAGTGTTTGTCAGTGACTGAGATTTCGTATTATCATCTGCTTGGGTGGAGTGCCATGCAGATCTTTTGCAACATTTGGCATAAATTGTACAAAACTTTTCCACTTTCAGTTGTAAATCACTTTACCCACCAAAGATGAGTCACTGGAAGCACAAGGATGTGTCACTGCTCAAACCCAGCTCTATCAGTATCACACACTGTACAGGACATTTTCTAGTTTCTTCCTGTTTTCATTAAAAAATACACTAGGAGGAAAAAAAAAATAAAACAAACCACAGCAATTTTCTCCCACTCGTTTCCTTCATTCTGTATTTCTGACTCAGAATCCACTGAAGCACCTATATGTTGAACCACTAATATTAAGTTCATCTAAATATTTCCATTCTAATGGCCCAGTTTCAGTTATTTATTATTTTCATAAACTTTAGCCTTTTTGGCTGAACTTTTTCCAGGGTTGTTCTCTTTCCAAGAGTGACTATTTTGGGAAAGTTTGAGCATGAATCAAGCAAAACCAAAACTTAACCAAAAAAATCTACTTTTCCTACCATTTCCCCCAAATCTAGAAGCTTTCTTTGGAATAGATGTAATAGCCAAATACTTGTAGACAAAAATCTGATATTTGGAAGACGATTCTCTGTAAAACAGAAGGTACCTTCCTTTTCTCAGCCCCATCTGTTTCTGTTCTGATCTTCGCAGGCTTTTCCTTTTCCAGGACTTTGTTAAACAAAGGCAGAGCTCTACTCAAGCCCTTTTAAACATTGAGAGTTCCAAAGACCAGGCTTGCTGGCTTACTGCATGGACCCTTAATGGATCCCTTGTGCTGACCCCAGCCATGCTCTGCTTGGTGAACATATTGCAAGCTCTTGCAGTGTCTTCAAAGCTCTCAGTAACAGCTCAGAGAAACCAAGAGTCATTTGGTACTGGTAGACACTCAAAGCTGCAGCCCCGAGACAGGATTGTACTGGTATATATTATGCCTGAAACATGGTCTGTCCTTTTCCAGTTCATGCTCCTCTTTCTCCTTGGCTCCTCTTCTCCACCACAGCATTCTTGCCAAGATTAATCAGAACAATTGGGTCTTTCTCTACAAAGAAGAGGGAAGAGTCATTTGTTGAACAGGTACAGTGGTTTTGGCATTGACCACAGTTGTTGTTCTGTTGTTCTTTTCTAGAAAAAGGAAAGAAAATTATGTACAAGGCAAAAAGAGTTCCTGGTCCAACCTGCTGCTGACATACTGCAAGGGTCAGATTGCTAGCCCAGTGATTGTCTACTTAGTACCACCGTGGTTGCCTTGTAAAGCTTCCAGGAGAAGCCAGATGTGTGGAATGGAAGGGGGCTAGGATTGGTTTATTACCATTTATAAATCCTATCAGACCACTTATCTGTGCCTGATCTGCACAGAGAGTTCCTGTGTCCATTCTCCCTCTTCAGTGTGACTTTGTCCAGTTCAGGCTCTCTCTGTGCTTGGCTGTGTAAGGTCTCACCCAACAAATATATTGCCCCAGCACTGGGCTTAGACACAGAAGGGTGAGAGTTGGCACTTTCCATGCCACACCTGTTCAGTGCAGAGGGTGCTTTGATCTCTGTGGCTGCCCATACAGCCCCATACAGCAATAAATTCATACTTTTTTTTTTTTCCTGTTTTAAATATATCTGCCAAGGCGGGAGGGGGGGAGTGAAAGGAAAAAAGCAGCAATTCCAGGAAAAGCTGAAGTCTATAAAGTGATCTTTCACTCTTTTGCAAAGCTATTACTACTCAGCACCACCACAGATCTATCAGAATATTTTTGGTAACAAGCTTTTGAAAAGCTGAATTTAAGAGAAGTGGGGAGGAAAGTGGGGGAGTATCTTCAAATCAAACACCACGACTGCTCACAAGGCACTCTATAATTCACAACGGGGTACCCTCAGGCACACTATGCATACGTTTATATTTTCAAAAGAACAGTCCCACAATGCAAACACTGTGAGTCGTTTTGGTCAAAGGAACCTGCAGGATTTATGCACATGAGGGCTCTTGTCACTTGTAAGTAGAGGTCAGGAACCTGCCTGGGTGGAGAAGACAGAGTCAGTGCTTTCCTGAAATCCCTCCTTGTGCCAGGAAATGATCACCACACCCGCAGCTACTACATTTGAGCCAAGGTGTTCCAGGGACACAGCCTGTCATATAGGACACGCCTGTGGAAAAAAGGTTTATAAACCTTATCCCATTTCTTTAATCTTCCATTCCTTGTTACTAAAGAAAAAGAAAAAAAAAAAAAAAAAAGAAAAAGAAGGAAAAAAAAAAGAAAAGAAAAATTAATCAAGGAACTTGCTTTTGAGAGAAAAGGAGTTTCTGTTCAATATTCTAAATAAAAAAGCAAAAAGCAAACTTTGATTTTTCACATATTCCAGGTTGCTCAAGACAGGGTTTATTTCCACTGCCTTAAATAGCAGGTAATGAAATTTTGACCATAGTGTCATAAATCAACTCTTTTGGTGGTGTAAGGGGTAAGGAGGAGGAAAAAAAGAACAGGCAGAGAGGTTACAGTATCAAGTGTTCCTTGTAAAAATACAGAGCAGGTATTTGTTTCTGGTAGGCATCTTAATCTATGATTGATTGTCAATTCAAGAACTTCACATTTTTTATTAGAGCTGAATGGATTTGAAACATAAATTGCTACATAAAATGGCCAATTGTGTTTTACTGCTTCATTTCAAGTACAATTCCCTATTGGC
Organism: Chloroceryle aenea; assembly: GCA_013399075.1. Taxonomy (NCBI): domain Eukaryota; kingdom Metazoa; phylum Chordata; class Aves; order Coraciiformes; family Cerylidae; genus Chloroceryle; species Chloroceryle aenea. The sequence goes on along the minus strand of VWZY01001530.1, from coordinate 350,591 downwards.
ACCAAAGATCAGGCTGAGAAAAAAATAATTTATTTTATTTAAAATAATTACAATGAAAAAATTGATAGATTTCTTTTGTCTGTGATTATACTACTGAATATTTTATCATGAATGAAAATCAGAACTAGTTGTTTCTTGTCAATAGCACAGGTCTTGTGTTCTCTGTGGCTCCAAAAATGCCTGGGTTTGTTTGACTTTATTACATATAAATTCTCCTGAATTCTTGTGCATCTTATTTGCATTTTGAAACTCTAAGTCTGATTTTTTTTCTCATACATACTTAAACATCACATCTCTCACCTCATGTGGCTGTCAGGGAACGAGTAGGCAGGAGAGAAGCACAGAAATGTCATCAGAGCCAGCGTGAACCAGTGGGTGCAGATCCCTCCAGCATTCCCTAACTGCAGACAGCAGGCGAATCAACATGCTGTAAGCACAATTATTCTCAAAAAAAGCCCACAGGCATTTAATGACCTGAACATGCAAAGTTGCGAGTCGACATGCCACTTTCACTCTGTGGGGTGGAGGTAATAGAAGGGGATACTTCAAATTCATTCTTGTTTGTAATATATTTAAAGGCTCTAGGATGACAAGATGTTATATAGGTCATGATATTTTATTTTCAAATATGCTGGTTGGGATAGCAGACTTTGTAGGTAATTTATGTTTTGCTCAGTTGCCTGGAAAAATCAAACTATGCTAAAAACCAGTAGTTTTCTGTAAAACGGAACTGCAGCCAGAATTCATATAGTTCTGCTGCTATTCTTCTTATAGCAGTATGAAACTATAACGAAACAATGTCTTCTTTTAAACAGATGGGAATGATTGTCTTCTGGGTAGACACTACCTTGACTGTACAGTCATTCCTAAAACTAGGTAACACCATTTCTGAGTTTGTGAGTAACAGCCGGTGTTAGAATGTGTAGCTGTAATCTGAGGTGTGAAGCAGAGGCAGCTCCAAAAAACACTGAATTTAATTGGAGTTCTTTCATTTACTTCACTGCCTACTAACAAAGACCTGTAAGATTTAGTTTATTGCCAGCTGGGCATTTTGAACATTTTCTGGGTTATCTGGATGGCAGTAGTGGCAAATAGGCGAGGCAACTTCTGTTCTGGGGGAATCACTTTCTAGCTATTCCTTGAAAAATCAGTATCACCATTTTCATTGGACTTTATATGTATATGACCAGAAGCATTAGGGACACTTTGTGTTGCTAGAATCTAGTGAACTATGTTTTCAGGCACTGGTACAGAAGCATCATATGGTTTTATTTTAGTCAGTAACAACATTATGTGGGTGAGTTAGTACTTATGTCTTTGGCTTGCAAGATACCATCCACTTGACATGTCATATGAAGGAAAGTAATTTGATTCTGTTCCTTTCTCAGATGATTAGTTAGATGGAGGGCAGGTTATGTTTGTTTGTTTTTTTTTTTTAAAAAACAGTTAATTAGCTACAAGGGACTGATAAAAATCCAGTATCCTAAAATAAGAATTTGAAAATAGAGTATTTCATGGCACACTGCAAATTTGACTTCTAGAAGAGATCTGCTCCAGTTCAGACATTTTCCTTTGCTGTCAGATTTTCCACAAGATTTATAATGAGCACTTTGTAAGTCTCTGGCACCCGAGCCGAATACTAACCATTTACAAAGTTGCCCCTGAGGATTTTTTTTGGTCAGCCTTAGGTCCCAGGAGTTCATGAGGTCCTAACTACAGTTATCCTACTGAGCTTTGTGCACAGTGGCTGAACGTGAGCAGAACCCAAGATGCTCGGCATGTGGCAGAATGGGGCCACTGAAGGAAAGCACAGGATAAAATAAAGGCTTGGATTTGAAATGCCAGCTTAAGGTTAGTTTTCAGTTCTTCTCTGACTTACACCTGTTCAGCCATGTTGCCTCAACAGAGTTACATGGGTACATCCCAGATCAGGACTTGGGCTTGGCTGACTCACTCTATGACTTGAGTGAAACTGTCACATCAGTTCCACAGGGGTGCATCCCATCTAAGTGGCAGGAACAAAAGCTTATCTTGGCCACAGTGCAAAAATGCTGGATGTTTCTATATTTCAAATAGTGTTTTGCATCAGCTGCACACTACACCTGTGCTGTGGCAAACCCATCTCCGGGAGGGTAGTGTCCCTGGCTGTGACAGGGATGTTTCTAGCCGATTCCCCACTACAGCACTGGAGATTCTACTAATACTGACTGAAATTAAAGCCAGATGAGAAGCAAATTCTATTCCACCCTTTAGGTCAGAAAAAAAAAGGGAGCTGAATGAGCTTCAAAGGCACTTCGGAGAATGCTGAAGGTTTACTGTGTATGGTGAATCTGCACATGTTTAGTCAGTGTCAAGTTCTGAATGAAAACAACTGTGCTTCAGTTCCCAGCATGGGTATAGGATGATCCTTGACAAAAATATTGGGCAATCATTGCTTTCTTCCATCATGTTTCTTAAAATGTAAAGGAATTAGTTTTAGCATTGTTTTGAAGCTAGCAGCCTACAAAATGGTCAAAAGCTTAGAGGAATAAAATCAGAAATACAGATAGATGAATAACAGTCAGGCTTCTTTGTCCTGCTTTTTAGACAGCATTTGAGAGAGAATATGTCACTGCAAAAATTGGTCTCCAGCAGCTTGGAAAGGACTCCTGTTCTGCTTCACTCGCATTGGACACAGGAGGCCCCTGTCTCTGTGGTGTCCTGTCAGTATTGCGTGGCAGCTCAGCACCGACTTTCCACAGCCAGAAAACATAAGTGTAACACGCAGGCTGGCTGGACAAATGCAAATAGCTTCAAACTGTGCAGAACCTGATGTTTTCCTTTACCACAAAGCTAACTTCCTGGGTCCAAAAGATTATCCCAGGATCCTGGCAAAATAGCTGGTTTACATTTTTGTAGGAGGTTGCCTGGGAGCAGAACCAACACAACCTGTTCTTACCATAGTCTGAATTAGCACACTTCAATCAGAAGCACACTTAATTTCTCTCTAACCAGGGAGGCACTCGGACGTCTCCTATTAATTTTAGTGCCTGGAGGACACATGCATAAACAGTTATAATCTCCTAATTTTGTCATCTGTCTCCTTTGGCTCCCTCTGTAGTCAACAGAGAAGAAAGTGAATGAGCCCCTCCACGCATATACTCAAGCACACTTCTTCACAGAGTGATCCAGGGCAGCCTCTGAAGTTTATGGAGCTGCCAGTGTCAGAAGTGCAAGATTTATTTTTTTTTAATTGCGTATTGTGTGTGCAAATAAAAAAATGTAACATAGGGCAAAAAATTACTGTATTGTCTGTGCTGTTTCTTTACACATTCAGAGAAGACAAAAAAAAAACCCACAGTAGGGGTAGGGAATCATCAATATGCTGGAGGTTTAAGCGCTTAACCTCTATTTGTGCTTTTTAAAACTTCCTGAAGAAGTGTTGTCCTGAAGTAAGTACACATTTTTGTAGTGACTGCTTTGCTTCCTCTTAGATAAGATAATGCTTTGCCAAAGTAAGGGGGAATTGTGTGAAATAGTATGGCCATGATGACATGGGTGCTAGAATGCAGTTATTGATAGGAGTCTGGATCTCATATCTAGTGACTCATAGTGGTCTTCCCAAAGATGTGATATATACTGAGAAGCAATGATTCAGGCAAATGCACAGGTTAGCTGGGGCTGTTCTTCTGGGGTTAGACATCTCATTTTGTGCACAGTCTTGCCCTAAACCTTGTGTTTCATTCTGTGCATGTGAAATGCTTCATCTGTGATGCCTCAGAGAGGCAGGATGTCTCCTGGCACTCCCTTGGGAATGTTCCTTGGAAAAGACTCAAGCAGCCCAGCTGGACAGCGTGCATGGAAGGAAGCAATGCTATATTCCTCCTTCCTCTGCTGTACAGCTCGAGGGGTGTAGCCCATGAATTCTTACGAGCATCAGAAATGCAGTTCTGCCCCTTCCTGACATCGACGATGCTAGAGGTTGACTCCCCATACCTCACTCCCAACAGATGAGGGCCAGGCAGCTTTTAGCCCCTTAAGACAATGCCGAGTGTTTCACCTCAGACATTTCTACTTAAAATAGCACATGCTCATTAGTTCTTTGGCATTCTGTGTGCTAGCCTGTGCTAATTTTCTTCAGATGGAGAACAGCTCTAACTTTCTCCATTGCTCTAATTTGGATTAGGTCAAGACATAAACAGCAAAGAACAACTTCAACTGTTCTTATTACTATAATTAGTTATCTCTAATAGATACCTATCTAATAGATAACACCCGGGTTGACTACCCAGGCACTTCTGTGCTTGGTGCTGTCCAATATCTTTATAGCAGCAAGTCAAGCAGAAGAAATAACTATTTCAATCACATTTTCATTGTTTGGCAAAGTAGAAGCTAAAAATTGAAAATGGGTTTTGGGTAATGCTATCAGAGGTCTAAGTATGTATAAATATTAAGTATTCTTTAAGTATGGTCTTCTTCTTATGTGTAGCTATGTAAAAATGGTATGTTTTTTTACCCAGTGGTCTGCTCAAGGTCTGTTTTCAGTCCCATCTGGCAACTCAGGAGTGCTGATTAAAACACTTCTCTTCTGAGAGACGTGGATTAATTTCCTTTCCAGTTTTCACTGGGAAAATGGTGAGCTCAGATCCACTACTTTGGTACTGTTAATGAGATTTATATAAGTAAGCTTGATAGATCACTTTTATTCTTGCATTAACATGCATTCTGTCTCTCTATGTGAATACGTGAATCTTAACAAAAAATATAATATGTTTTTGTAAGATTATTATTATCACTTTTACTACCTTTGGCATTGTTCAATGTCTGTGGAATCTTCCATTCTGTACAGGCACAGAACAGTCTTGACTAGACCAAGGGTATTTCAAACACTGTACTGATCAGGAAAAGTCAGGAATGAAATAAGACTTTGAGTAATAATGATGGATTCATGAAAAATATGAAGATGAATCACCTCAAGAAGGATTTGCTCACATCTTGATATAGGCTGTAAAGCAACACCTACTTAAAATTGAGATTGCTTTGAGTCAGAGGTCCAAAATATATCTGAAACGTGTTTCCTAAGTAAGGATAAAAGCAGGAAAGGACCTTGTAGGAAGGAACTGAATAAAAATCCACCTTAAAAATCACATGGATAATAACAGAGAGCCTAAAAAAATGAGCAGAAAGACTAATCAGCTGAGAAAGCAGCATCTTAAGAGGTCAAAGTTCAGGAATAGAACATGAATTGTCAAAAGTCAAGCTGTGTTAGATCTTAGGGAGGAAATAAGACAAATACCAAAAAGTTTTTCAGACATGCAGCAAGGCATTGAGAACAGCCATGCACTAGGCCAAGGTGGAGATTAATAATGATTTTTTCTTAAAACTGATGCAGCATGCCTTCTGTTTCCCTTTATGCACAATGACGCTGACAACAAAGAGAGACATGATATGGCCAGTGGGAATTAGTCTTAAGGTGATAGAAACAGAACTCAAACTGCCACGTCAAACTTGTCGGCGGGAAGCGGGAGGAATGACAGAGAGGTTAATCTCCAGAGATTTTGGGGAAGCAGCACATGAAATGACCAACTCACTTCTCTCTCCAGGACACTTAAGACAGAGGAGGCAACTGAAGAACCAAAAACACCATACCCATCTTTCAAAATGGGCTAAGAAGAAGAGAAGGTAGTCCAGTTATCTTAGAGTCATTTATTTTACAACATACAAGTCTCAAAGAGATTTTGTAGATAAGAATAAAGATAAGCAGGAAAATGGAAAATGCCATTTTTAGTCTGGTATGGTCATAGTCTGGTCATGCCAGACTAACATCATAGTGTTCTTCAATATGACTGTTTTCTCTAGACAAAGGAAATACAGTGTTCTGGATTTCAGTAAAACAGTTGTTTTGGTGCCATGTGAAGAAGCGTCTGCTTAAGTAACGAAAAGGGGGATGAGTAAAAAAAGATGTAAAATGGCAAGAAAACTGGTTACAGCAGAGATGACAGCAGACTGTGTCAAGACAGGAAGTATTGGGCTGGAGATAAGCTATTAATGGACTTCCTCAAGGACTGGTGTTAGATCAAAAAGTAGGAGTGGGCTTAAGAAATGCGTTGATGACACAAAGTTGGAAGGTACTGTCCATTCAGAGGAGGACTAAAATACCAAGCAAAGAGAAATGCATGACCTCAAGGATGGAAGTAATGGAAATGAATAGCACAAAGTGCAAAATCCAGCCCTTCAGGGTGAATAATGATTTTGGTTGGAGAAATAGAGCTGGAAACAACAGAGGAGAGGGAGGCATACCTGGATATACCAGTTAAATGCAGAATGACTATGATCCCCAAGCTGGACATGATCATGATCTTAGGATGCATCTGAGATAACTAAACCAATGCAACGTGGGGAAAAAAACCCAACATCTCCAGTCTATACTCAGGACACAATTATTGCATGAGTATCAGGATCTGGTTTTGTGTAATTATTGTTCTCCAGGTCTTGTTTCAGCAATACTTCTCCATGAGTGAGATGGGGAAGGTTGTCCTACTGTTCTTTATAAACAGAAATGACAATCATGGAAGATCAATTCTACAAACAAATTGGCAATCACTGGATCAGTAGCAATCTGGGCTTTCATGCCCATCCTCAGATCTTATGCCTCTGTCTGATACAGATCTAAGTCTCACTGCATCTGTTTGGAGAAAAAATGTTTCAGTCAGGCTAATAGTAGCACAACTGTGTTACTCTATGTCAAGAAATGGGGGGGGGGAAAGATTAAGAACTAAGCAGAGCCTGCAATCCTCCAGCTGACACCTTGTTCCTATTACAGAGTATTTATGTGTAGCATTTATGATGGGAGACAGCATTTTGGCTTTGGGAAAAAGTTAGAATTTGTGCCACAAAATAAATGCTTGGAGCTGATTTTCAGCTCACCTTTTAACATGGTGCAGATTTTATTTTTTATGTGCTTGTGGAGCTGTACAGTGAGTAATGGTATCACAACATCATATCAATTTGTAAATCACCATGAGGTACTTCCAAATGGCAAATGAAGTCCAGTGAAAGAATTCAGACCTTGACCAGCCAGAAATTATCAGTCCAAGCAAGTACTGTCCCACATCACATCCTCAGTTTTACTTTTGTTCAGGCTGTGAATGCATGTTCTGCTTCTTGTAACAGTGCACTGATGGATTCTTTTTCACCTGCATGTTTTTTTCACAGAGTTTTGAGACATAGCAGGGAAAGCCATGTGCTCAACCTCTTTTCTGCCTGGGGTAAATTTCTTCAGACAGATATCCCTTGCCTTTCAGGAGAACCTGGAGTCTAACAACAAGTGAAGGAGAAAATAAATGGGCAGGAAAAACTTAGTATTTAGTTTAGTAATTCATTGTGGATTGGTTGCACATGTAGTAAACTGAGCATTCGGTTTTAGCTTTAAAATATTTGCATATGAATGAAGTCTTGGTATGAAGGGGTCTAACTATCCTTGCTGGGGTGTTCCACTGTACTGCCTCCTAGGCAGGGGCAGGAGTCCCTGGCAGCAGGGCATGGTGTACAGTATAACATAAAATAGCAAATTTTACTGTGGGCCTAGATTCTGAGCATCCTAAAACTTGAATTTTAGCAAATGACTTTAATTCTGATCATTCATGCTACTGTGAAAGTCTCATTTTCAGAAGGGGATCTGAATATAGATCATAAATACAACCAGTTTTGGAGGGTAGAAAACACACTGAGGACCCTAGTCATTGTTGAATTTGATGGCAACCACTGAATTTAGGATGCTTGTGTCAGGGTGAGCTTGGTCACAGGTTCAGGTCAAACTAGGACTAGCAAGAACCCATCAGCATTCCCTGGTATATGACTCACTGCAGGTGAGAAGGTCAGTTTGGGTCTGGAGCCTCAGTTCTGACACTAATGTAATTTAATTTGTTCACAAAAATCTAAGTTGAATTCACACAACTAGCTCCAAGGTGCATTTCCCAATGGAACCCTAAGGCTTTTTTTTCCTTTCCTCTTCATTGTTTTACACATGCCATAGAAATTCCTTCTTTAACTCATAAGAAGGCTCCCAATTTTTTTATGCTTTTTTTAATAAGCTATCATTGCTTGGTTTGCAGAGTATATATTGTGGTACGGCAATATATCGCATTGTCACTGCCCTTCTGTGCAAACAGCAGAGGAGTTTGTCCCTGAAGTCCATTAGTTGGTAATATATTATGAATAAATAAACATACAAATAGGTAGTTCTGCAGTTCCTCACCCTCAAAGTTGCCTATTTTAGCCTTCTTTTTTCTTAAATGGCTCCTCTTAGCTGTTACATGGGTGGGTGGACAGATGTTTGCAATTAGGTCTCTATATGTGGTCCACAGGTATGCCAGAGCTGAGCAATCTGGCGCTTTGTTAAATATTTTCAAGTAACCAGCTGCCACATTTCCCTGTGCAGCCAAACCACACCAAATGGAAATGTACTAAAAGAGATGGGTAAAGTGAAGCACTTTTTTAAAAACAGAAAAATGACTCATGCTCATAAAATATAATTACTGCAGTAATTCTCTAAATATACTGACCAATGATTGGCAGAAATTTCAATTGACCATTCATTAGAGTAATTTTTTTCCCCCCTGCAAATTTCTACACTCGTAATTGCTTCAGCCTACCAGCAGGCTGCAAACAGAAAGAGGGATGAAAAGGACCTGCACATCCACAAACTGGAGGGGTACACCCCCTGCAGGGTGTTCTGGGTACGCTTTACATACTGCCACATCACACACCACGTTTGCAATCACCTTTGAGCAGGAGTAGGCTGGGATCAAACTTTCTTTTGCTAAATACACTTCAGCAGGTTGTGTTGTTTAATATTTGGTCATGAGATGCTCAGAAAGAAAAATATGTTATGAAATAAGGACAGTGGAAATTCCCAGATTTTATAAATATCTACTAAGTATACACTGATGACATGCTTTCAGTTTTGCTGGCATCACAAGCAGCTATGTAATTTTTTTCCAGTACCTTGTAATGGCCCATAATTCCGTGAGCTATTTTTGGGAAGCTACCTAAGATAACATGGGACACAAGCCCTAAATGTGTACCTGTGTTATTTCTCGCTACTCTGGGCATCATTCACCACTGCACTGTGCCTTTGTCTACCCCATTTATTTGAGCATAGAGCAGGTACAAGTCAAGTGTAGAAAATGCAACCTTGTATACTGAAGCAAGTGTGGGCAGTCAACAGAAGCTGAGGTACTTTCACGTCTTACACGTGTGTGTGCACATATAAGCACACAGAGGCTTCTGGTATTACACGAGGATTTTGAGGGAGCTTCCGAGTTCCACTTGTTGTGATGGAGCCCACAGAGGGCAGCCTGTGTGCAGTTGTGGTTGTGTTATATTTCTCACTGTGAAAGATTGTATTTTTAGAGCATTGTCTACTCAAGAATACGCTGGCTGGCATATCTGTTTTCTTACTTTTCAAAATAGGTGTGGAGAAAACCATTAGGAAACTGTGCTATTCTTGTACTTTTTAAAGTAATGTAAAGAATTTAATATGAAGAGAAGACAACTGAGAAAGGAGTAGTGCACAAGACTGATAGACCCAGAAGAGAAAGACTAGCATCCTACATTTGGCTCTGTACGCACAGAGGCCAAAACCACAGGTATCCCAAAGACAGAGCCTGCACATTTGTACAGTCTGTACACCTGTCTGAAGCAGGATCCACTGATATTTAATTATTTATTTCCACAACTGGCTTTATTGGATGCCCAAGTTCCCAGTCCCAAGAGAAACCTCCCTAACTGAGCTCTATTTATTCAACTTTCATTCCTAAGCCATGACATTTCATGTAGGAGATTTTGGACTATTTTTATGAATGCTGTCATTTTCAATAGCTCGACTGAGCTCTTTCAGGTGACTCTGAAGTGTGTTTGGGAATCTAAACACAAGCCACCAACACCAGTAGGAATTTTTAAAAGCAATTTTAACAGAAGAGGGATCTGTCCCATTCTGACAATGGGATTTTGTATTACTATGAGGTATAGGGCTTTGTAATCAATGAGGTCATACAATGATGTTCATATTTAAATCTGGTAAGAGTCTAAAGAAATGATCCAGATTTAGAAGTCTTTCTTCTTTAGATTCTGCACTATAAATGAGCCATTGAGATAAATGTCTAGTCAGTTTGTATGTCCTCCAACCAACTCATCCTTCAGAGTATAGAGACAAAGTGCTTGCTTAAAATTGAGCCTTGCTACACTGTCTGGCCCGTTACCTGAAAATCGTTACTCTTTAAAAGCTAAGCCAGGTGTACTTTAAGTAAAAACAAAAAAACATCAGTGTGACCTAATTTCTGTAGGCATTATAAATATTTTGGAAGCAAAATGTGTTGTGTTTAAGCAATAGTTACATAGTTACATAAGGCGTCTGAAAGTGTTTGGGTTATAACAATGCAAAACTAATGAAATCACTTACTTTCAATTAAATCTTGGTAAAAATACAAACTCTTTCACTGGATAGTCCAGAATGCACAGAAACCAAAGATGGTGCAAAGAGGGCTTGAGGGAAAAGGCTTTGTGATGAAACAATGGCGAAATGGCAAACACCACCCCCACACCATAGAACTATAATAAAGTGATGGGACAGCAAGCGCTGATGACGCTGACATTTTGTGGCAAAGAACGGCTTTATTCCACCCTTTCTGGCAGCCTTTTACTTCTGTTGGTTTTTGCAAGTATAGCTCAGTGGGAGGAAAGTCCCTTTGGTTCCAATTTTTAAAGCCGTGTAACTTTCATAACCATAGCAGAACCAAGTAAACACCAGAGCTTGTCAGAAATTGCCTCAGGAGACCAGCATCAAGTTGTTATAAATCCCCAGCAGACACACCATGCTGCAGGAATTGCCATCGCTCACTGCCTCTGGTAAGGGCAGCCCTGCAGCCAACACAAAACTCTCAGCAGGGCTTTTACTACCACCTCAGTGTTCTGTCTGTAAAATGGGAACATCTTGATGTGAGGTGTTGTGAGGATGAGAATCCACTGTCACTGCTCAGGTGTGGTAACGACAGATGACTTTCAGGCAACTATGGAGGAACACCACTAAGCATTTCAGCAGTTTCCATTTAAGCTGGTGCTGCAACTGAATTTGCTTTAGCAGGTGAAATCTCTCTTTCTACATTGTTAAAAGTAGGGGTGAATTTTGCTGGGATGAGTTAACGACACCCGTCCACAGAGGCTCACTTAGGAAGGTCCTGCTTCAGTGTTACAGATCTCGGTTATCTCACAAAGGATCTTTCTTCTCCAAGCAGTTGCAATAGGCATGGGGTTTCACGTGGCATTGTCTGTGTATCAGGTTTTCACCTGCTCTTTTTCTCAAACACTTGAGAAACATCCATGGAGCTGCCATCTTAGAAGAAGCCATTTTGCATTGCCATTGCCACACTAAAGTGGCAAATTAAGCTGCTGCAGTAATAAAGGAACAAAGGACAATGGAAGATAATTTTAAATAGAGGGGGAGAAATGAGGAGTCCAGAGACAAAGGTGAGCAAAAGCCCAACTATTTCAAACTGGACTAATGAGTTCTGCACTCTAGTGGCTGCCTTTGGGAGCTGCTTACTCTCTTGGCAGATACCCCTCTGGCCTGGTTCACCTGGGTGAGGAAGGATGCATGCTAAGATGGCTGAGACCCCTTGCAAAAGGAAGGGGTGGGATGGGGTGGAGCGGAATCAAAAAAACCCAACCAACCTCCTTCTTGGACAACGTTTTGTAAAAGCCATAAAATCAAGTGCAGTTTGTAACATACGGTGTGATCGATCAGAGCTTCACCTCGCCTGCCAGAACTCCACCCAGGGACCAAGAGATCTTTTAAAAACTGCTTGTGATGTTCTAATGTTTGCTTCCCTATGCATTGGAAACGATTCTTCTGAGGAAACAATCCCAAAACATGTATGTGTTTTAATGTATCATATTCCTGATTACTGGTACTTACACTAGATTGCGAAGAAGATTCTCCCTCCCCTTTTATTTATCAGATGCTTTATTTAAAATCCTGAATTTTTTTCAGTGACCCATTTCCTCCACAAATCTTTGAAAGACTCAGATGATTACAGCACACTGGCCTTCTCAAACAAAGCTGACTGCCAGCACAGCAATTAATTCACCTTGTTGACCAGCCATGCCCAAGTTTCTTCCATTCAAAACTCTCATATATAAAATAAATAGCTGAGGGTATATTGTGGAAATGGAAATTTGCAATATTGCCAGCTTTAGTCAGCAACTGTTAAGCCTTACTGCTTCACTCATATTGAAAAGGAATAAAACAAATGTAAGCTTGTATCTAAATAAATAAATCTACCTGTGTCTGCAGTTGTTGGTAGCAATGAGGGTCAGTTGGACAACTAATTGGCACCTTTTCCACAAGGAGCACTTCCTCTGGTAGAACATCCTGTCCAGACAGCAAACACAATGAGAAAACAGGACCATGGTAAAAGATGCAGAGGCTCAGAAAAGCCAGAGTCTGTGTGTCCATGAATGAACAGAGCTGACCTGTGCTGCCCTGACAAGAAAGTGTGGTGATAGAATGAGCTCCCCCTGCTCCAGGGTCCACCAGCCATTATCATTCAGTCTGATCTATGATAGTTTACAAGATGAGTGAAGCTGCTTATTTGGGTGACTGACCTTGGAAGATATCCCACCATGACAGCCAGAAAAGGAGATTTAAGAGGTCATTAAAACCTTTTACACCTTTGCCAATTTGAGGAATGAGCCCTCGCAGACGCCTGCATGCATAAAACTTGACACATCCTGTCTAGAAATAATACCCACCGTGTTTGTTTACTGAAAGCTGACGGAAGTCCTTGTCAGGCTCAAGACTAAACAATTTCATTTGTGTTAGTTCCAGCAATTGCCTTCTCTGTTTCTAGTCTTTTTAATTTAACATTTCTAAAAGAATATAGGCAAAGTTGCTGGTTTGAGAACTGAGCGGATTTAAAATAAAGAATAATATTTTCAAACGTGGCTTTTTCCCCCCTCTGGGTTGCATTAGCATTTCAATGGCAACTGACATCCCACCTCAAGATAGTCCCAGTAGTTATACCTTTAAAAAAAAAGAAAAAGCACATCTTTAAAAATCACTGTATTTCATCTAGAACTGCAAGTATGGTAGTTCGTCAATTATTCCAAAAAGTCAATGAAAGACTAAGTCAAAGTTGTTTGTGACCCTTCTCTGTGCATGCTTACCTGTAAAGTCTGCATTTCCTTGAACCAAAAACTTTTTCCTGGGTTTTGGCAGTTAAATGGAAAAACCTTTGTGGTTTCACAAAGAAAGGTTTGCAGTCAAATATGCACATCTCAATATATATTTCTTTTTCAAAGTACCGAGCTAAAAGGTTGTTCTACAGCAGAAGAGTGAAGAAGCCAACTGTACAGCAGCAGTCTATGCTTAGGGCTTTTAATGTGTTTTTTTTTGAATGAGAGAACACTGCCAGGCAGGCTGCTTTCTTTTGAAAAGGGCCAGGGATACCAGAGTTTCACACAGCATCAAAAACCTAGCTGGTGAAGCTGAGCCTCAAATTGGCATCAGGGCTAAGTTTGAAGGACAAACTTTCTTTCTGGTTAAGAAATATGTATGTCAAGGGGGCTGTCTGGCTCTGAAGAAAAAGTGCTAGGAAATGAATTTGGATTGACAGCATAACTGATTTATCTTCATTTTCTTGTACAGTAAGTCCAAGTTTGGAATCAGTTTTACCATGATAAATCTTAGATCTATAAACACTGCTAACATATTTTATTAATACAGCTGGAGGACTATCCAATAAACCCAAATATTTTGCCTTTAAGATACCTTTCATCCTGGAGCACTCTACCACCTGTATGCTGTTTTAACAACCTCACAGCTCTGGGGTGTGCTCAGCAGCACCCCGTAGAGATGCAGAGTTACATGCACTTCATTTGTATCAGCAGACTTACTGACACAAACAGAGCTAAAGAAAATCTTGTGTGTTGAGAAGGTTGAACACTTTTCTTTTATTGATATTTTTAATGTTTCCCCAGGTTACAGATTTTTGGCGGGATCATTGGACCACTTGAATTGGACCACTGAAGGAATAACGCCCAAACAGTGACTGAAGGCAGCAAGGATAGTAAAGAACAGTTCACATCACTCTTGCATCAGATCAAAACTGATACTTAAGCAGGAAGAAGCCATGTGTCCTGGTTTTGCTGGGATAGGTTCCTAGATCAGCTGTGATCTGCAGGCCATTAGAGGTTTGGAGTCATTCAGGGCAGCTGACCCAAGCTGGCTACAGGTGTGTCCTATCCCAGAAATATCCCACGCATGATAAAGAGAGGAATTGGGTGCATGCTTGAGCTCTTCCTCTTCTTCCTGCTTCTCCCCATCCCTGGAGGTGCTCACCTACAGTTCTGCTTCTGAGGATGGTTTCTCATTTATTGTGACCACTGTACACTTGCTGGGGTGAGTATAACTTTGTATACTTTATATTGGCATCAGTATTAGTTCGGCTGTTTCATTAAATCCCTTCCCATTCCTACCTGTGGGTCTCCTCTCCTTTTCTTAATCCCCCTTTTCTGCTGGAGGAGGGGCCCTTGGGTGAGAGAACAGCTGCTGTAGTTTAGCCCTGGGCTAAACATACACACTGTACTGTCACAGCATAGACGATAGTGGGCTGCTATTTCTTTTCTTTTTGTAAAAGTGAGAACGAGAGGGTGAGTCGTCGTGAGCCTGTGACATTGCATCTGCGTGAGCACTGTCACCACAGGCAGTCTCATTTTGACGAGTGCAGGGCCTGCCTTCAGTTCCTGCAACTGGCAGTGGGAAGCAAGGATGGGTGGCTGTGACAACCCGCTGGTAGTATTTATTCAGGCCCCAAAACATCAAACCAGGACTCTGGAAGAGAGGGGAACAGAGCAGCCTGTTTGCTCCATCCACCAAGTCAGTGCTGTTCTGTGGGACTTAGCAGGCTAGAAAATGGGTGTCAAGAATTTCAAAGCAGATCAGAAAAGCCCATGTGTAGTGAATTGTAGACAACATAACCAGGTCAAAAGAGAGATCTTGCCAATTCTAGCAGAGTCAAAGATAGTTCTTAGGGCAGCCACACAGTAGAGGAGATGGGGAGGTATACAGAAGCTCCCCGGCTCCCTGGCACTGTGTGTAAACCACACTTGAGATATGTAGGCCTCCCTTTGGCTCTCTTCCCAGTAAAAACTGTGCAGAGTCAGGCTTCGAAAAGCACTGAGCTGCCCAAACCTGCTGAATGAATATCCCTGAGGAGTGAAACAGGGAGGTGCTTCTGAAAATCCTGGTCAATGGTCTTTTGTGCATTTAGATGTTTAAATAACTTTTGAAATCTGTCTCTTAGGTGATTAAGCCACTTTCTACAGCCAGTTAAGTATTCTAAACAGAACAGTTTATTAGGCATCAGCACTCTGCTCTGAGTTCATTAACCTGAGTGTGGTGTGTTTCACGTAGCTGGCTACAAAGGTCCATGGAAATGTGCTGCTCAGCTGGGAGGGGAGCAGTGCAGTCCAAAGGTTCGGTTGTGAGTCTGGGACTGAGCTGTGGGTTCATTCGCTGGTTTGGCTCGGGCTGCAGTGCAAATCTGGCCAAGTCATTTCATCCCCATGCGCCTCCTGGTTGGAGCGCAGAGACACCCATGTAACACAATGATTGAGAGCCATTTGTAGTGGTTGCTATTAAATTATAAATGATTGGGCAGTTTTTTTAAAACGGTGTTTCTGATTCTTCTCTCACATTTCTAAATATAATCTGTAATCCTGTAAGAGTTACAAAAATGAGGAAATATAAGACTGAAAGCAGCTGAAGTGCTTTGAGGTAAAATACTGTTTCCCTCATGTAAAAAGTATTTCAGTATTTTTACTGTCTTTTTGCACCAAAAGTGAAGAAGATCAAAACACAGAAGCATTACTGTATGCAAAAAAATTAGAACTGTACATAGGAAGGTGGGGGGCATATCCTGCATGTGTAAAGATTCCTTGGCAAAATGGATTTCTGCTGAGCTGGGCTTAGCAGGGAATTACTCATTGTCTCAGAGCTGGGATAACTGGCACCATCGTGACTGTGCAGATATGTGTAACAGATGATTCGGCAGTAATTGGAGCAAACAATTCCTGTGGGGCCTTGCAGTCTTCATAGCCTGTATCTACATGAGATACATCCATTCATGGAAGAAAAGAAAGTCCCCGAAGTATATCGGACTGCTCAGAGCTGGCGCTGTGCCACCTGTCCTCGGGCAGGGCGTGCACCTTGTCCGCGAGAGGAAATGAGAGCCACCATGGGACTGTGAGCTAGGACACATGGGGGACCCTGGTTCTCAACAAATAATAACAAATTCCCCAAATTAGATCACTTATCTTTCTTACAGTGGAGTGGCTAGCAGGATTTTCTGTAAATAGAATGATCTTAGAAAAAGGAGCTGAAGGGTGATTTGTCTTCCTTTGAAGAAGACATTGTCAGCTCTGTGTTACTGTGTGTTCTATCAGAACATAGCAATCGGATGAAAGTTGCTCTGCTCACAACAGCAAGGCACTTGTCACTTATTTCACAAGTGTCAGAAAACAACGAATATGTCATTGTAAGGATGCACATTTTCCAGTCCTATGCCTTTTCTGAGACAGTTACTTTTACCTGTGTAAAACTGTAAAGCCTTCGTTGGAAAATAAAAGCTTCTGTGTAAAAAGGGAAAGAAAAGCAAAACATAAAGGAGAAGAGGAAAACGGAAACAAAGAAAGGAAATGGGAAGAAAAAAAAAAAACAAAGAGAAAAAAGGAAAATTAAAAGACAATTTTAAAGAGGAAAATGGTTAAAAAAAGAGGTGGAAAAAATACAGAGCTCTTAGATGATACCAGTAGGTGGGAGTGTTGACCTTGTCCCAGAGCAGCCACAAACCTTAATGTGAACTTTTCTGTGAAAGGGTAATGAACAAATTAATCTCTTCTGTGCTTCGCTACTTTTAAAGATACTGTCCTTTGTCACATACCAAAGAGAGCCCTCTTTCAGAAGTACTGCATTGTGCATATATTGCATTTGGCATTATGTTGGCTTTGGGAGAGAAAGGCAATTCTCTGATTTGTTGTTGTTGTTGTTTTTTTTCAGGGTTTCATTAAGCCGGCTTAGCTACTCACCCTTCCCATAGGTGATGGGGAGAACTGCTGGTCACCCAGCAAGTGCCCTTTCTTTACAAGAAATCACAATGGTGGTAGAAAGAGGGGAAAACCATGACAACACGGAGGAAAAATGGGAGCTTTTCAAGTAAATGTTTGTTTTGGTTTTGAGACTTGGGTATGTTTCTGGAAGCTTGGGTCCATTTCAAATGGGGCAATAGAATGAAAGTGGGAAGAAACATGGGCAGGAGAGCTATTTCTATGCCAGAGCAGGGAAGTGGGGCTGAGTAATCTGCAGTGTTGATGTCTCTAGTTTAAATTTTTTTGGTTAAGACAACACCTAGCACCAAGTTTTGGTCACTAGTTTGGCATGCCTTTGTGTTAGGGGTGCCCATCTTTAGGCAGCTGTGAACTGCAGTGGGATCACATGGAAGCTGAATCTTGCCCCCTGTGAGTCTGAAAGATGGAATTCAGCCATTGCCACATTGCTGCAAAGTATCCCAGGTCTGTACCCCTGCCAAGGCACCAACAAGTTTCCCTGACTGGCCTCATCTGGGACCTCCACTCACATGCCAATGGCACAGGAGGCCCATTCCTGCTCAGGCCTGAGCACCCAGACCCTGCCTGAGCAGCACCATGGGTGTGTGTAAGGTACCAGTCCTGCCTCTGGATGTCTCCTGGCTTGAAGTCAGACCCCTGCTGTAGGCAGCTTGTCTTCTGGATGGACCTCTCAGATGTGTGTTGTGGCTTGTCGCTGGCCCGGCCTCCTACTGCTTTTGAAGGGATCTCCAGGATGCGATCTATCACTGCCCACTGAAGTAGTGTGCACAGCCACAGCTGCAATTACATCTTTGGGTGCTGAATATGCTGCCCCAGGTGTAAGCCCCATGTGGCTGGCTGGTGACAAACTGAGGATATGCTCCCTCCTTTAATTGCTGAACTCCTGCATGTCTTTAAATTTTAGCACCGGTCAGCCCCTGTCCATCCAAAATTAAACCATGTTACAAGGCTGAACTGTTTTCTGGAAAGGCAATAGGCAGGAATATATTGAGCCCTCCACAAAGGACAGCAAGGAAGGAACACAGGAGTATAGGTGCACTCAACCTGTATTCAGATAGTACAGGCTGAAAGGATATAGGTCATGAAAGCAAATCCCTACAGCAGTATACAAAACATAGAAAGGAAACAAAATAAAACTTGGAAGTATCACCTCAAATAACTGCATTAGCAGAATTTTGAATGGCTCTGGTTTTAGGCGGCTTTTTAGTTTTGAGTTTGAGATTGCTCTACATAGCAGTCCTACACATGGTACCAGTGCCACTACTACCACTGAGAACTGAAAGAAATGGTAATGTACACTGGCTACTTTGCAATTTCAGTCTCATCTTTAATATTGCTCTCCCAGAAATCTTGAAATAACAAGACTTAGAGCATAACATTTTCATTTGCACTAAAGGCATGAAAAGAAATAAATACCAAGATTTGCAGGACAGGAAGAGGAGGAAAGCAGAGACCTGAAGTGAGAAGTTCTGTGAGCAATGAACCATGGAGTCAATTCCCTACGATAAACAACAGGAGTCTTCAAAGGACTACCTTTTTCCTCTGGAAGCCTCTCACTCATAAGGACAATCCAGCTTCCTTTTGAAATCTAACCCCTCTGCCCCTTCAAAGAAGTGGACTTCAGCATTTCCACCAGTGTTTGCTGGTGCTGGGATTCCTGAAAAGCCTATGCTGCAATTCCAAGGAAGCTGGGGGCTGGTAACACCTCTGCATACCACTGCAGAGCTGAGCTTTATTCCTCGGGAAGAGAGCTATAGGGGCAGAAATCAGCCCATATCCTCTTTATAGAGCAGTTCAAACATTTGCTACAATTCACTTGAGAGAAAACAGGACTTATTCCCCAGTCAGCCTTTTAGATAAAACATAAAGTAAAGCTATTTGAGCATGTAGGAAAGACTGCTTCTGTTTTGAAAAGGAAATGGAGCTGGTATTTCTTCTTATCTACCTTTAAGCATTTGTTTAGGCCCAAGTCTATTTATGTTTTAAGTGTGCAGTGCTTTTAAACAGTATCTATGTGATTTCCATTTCCAAACGTCATTAAGACCTAACCTTACAGCTGCTTGCCTTACAAGGAGCAATTTTACTGAAGAACATTGAACGTCTGTTCCTAATACATTTACACCATTCAGAAGATGCTTACACAAAATCTCTCTGTCTAGGCTATGGCTTTATACTGCATTGGTCACTGTTGCATCCCAGTACTTCCAAGCCAACCTGCTTCACAGAAAAATGGCAGCAGGAGTTTACAGATGATCACCTCTTCAGTCCATCTGTCTTTTCTCAGTCTTCTGGCCTGTGCAGTTTACTTTGACTTGTACAAAAATTATTAATCCCATTTTTCATGCTTGCATCTGCAGTGTTATTATTTCACTTCACTAGACCATTCACTTCAACGTTTTTTGAAGTGTCTGTAGATGAAAAATTGGAAAATGGTAAGGGCTGATATTGTTCAGAAATGGTTCTTAATAGGCAATGCATATTGGTGTGTGTGTGGAATCTACTTCTGAAGGTTCTGACACATTGTTTTGTATGAAATTCTGATTCAAACAGAATACATTTTCAGTAATATTCATGAGCATGAATAGAAAGGGCTATGCACAACATGTGGTTTTAAAATTAAGGACAAAAGGGTTTTGTCCATATATTATAATTTATTTTGTACCATTAACAGAAGCTGCTACATATTTCTTCCAAATGTTATGGGTACTAGTCTGTTAATGTCTAACAACACTGAGTGTGATTTTTTTTTTTTATTTTTTTTTTCAATAGAATGCAGGTCTTTTGCTTTTTTCCAGTCTCATTTGTAATCTTGAAAGCCAGGTCTCTAGTTTATCCTCTGAGCACTCTTAAAAATGAAGCCATTAGTCACATGTTATTTATCTATATTGAAAATTACAAATGTGTTATTTCCTGTAGATCAGTAACCCACAAACCTCAGGGATCCTCTGAGTCTCTACAATACAATTCACGAAGAATAGGGCTTTGTAGTCCCTTAAAAGGGGAACTGCAAGTATGGACATCCCAAGCCAGTAGTGGGCAGGCTGCAGAACAAGGGAGGTGCCTCTTTCATGACATGAGAAGAAGAGTGCATCAGTTGCTTGCATAGGAGATGTCAGTACAAGAAGGAAGGGAAGCAGATAGCCTTCTGTTCTCCAGTGTTCATCTCCAGACTATTTTCTCCTTGCTACTCTTTAATATTAAGCAGTGAAGAAGATGCTGGCCTGGTTTGAATCCAGCTTTACATGCACCTAACTCACAGCTGGTATGCTGCAATCAGGATTAAAACATATATGCAGTCTACTAATGTTTGCCAGTGGTAGAAATTTCTAAGCTTTGAAAGCCTTAGCTGCTGTGGCTTCCAGCTCTCTTCCTCTATGACTTTATAATTTTACTCAGAACACTGAAAGTTTTAGCAAGCTCTTAATGCTAAAAATTGCACTTATCTCTCTGGTAGGTCTTTGTATGTTTTCCAATTGCTCTTTGTTTCCACCTGGAAAAAAGCATAGAGTAAAAGTAAGATGTTTTGTTTGACTAACAGGGCTCAGTCCTGAAGGGAGTCCTAATAATTCCAGGAGAGATTTTTAAAATACGACCTGACATTGATTTTAGCCTAAAGTCCGTACTGAGGGAAGCATTAGGTGTTGCTTATTGCTAAGTAGGTGGAACTGCCACAAATGAACGGCTTCATGCGTAAAGTATCCCGCTAACTTCTGAGTAGGCTTTGTATCAGTTCTGCCTTATGGCCAAGTTAGATGCTTAATAATTGTCACATAATAAGTCCTCAGCCTTTGCACAAAGTAATTCGAAATAAGATTTCAAGAGCTGACAAGCCCCAGGTAAAAAGCTGAATTCTGATGGCTACTTAAAGCCAAATTCTTTATTGCCAGAGTTTCTGTGTCAGTTTGACCTGCAGCTACATTTGTAACTAATACAATGTGTGTTTCAATATCTACTTTGATCTATTTTTATATTCTCTTGGGGATCTTCCCTGAATGTCTCTCAAGTCTCTCTCCTGAGTCAGCACATAAGCAATTAAGCAATTGCAGGGCTGTCTGGCAAAAGTTACTTGGAAATAATGCTTAACTTTCTTGACTGGAGGTATTGAGTCAGATTAATATCCCAAAGGATTTCTGGATGTATATTTCATGCCCCTTATGTACTGTGCAATTTGGTAGGGAGTAGCCTTGAAGACCCTGCCCACAAAACCTGCAAAGTTCTGCAAGCTGAATCCGTTTTGTTCTGTTTCAGCAAAAGAAAGGATAGGAGGTGGAAACTAATTCTGAGCCCATTTACGTTTGGACTGGATATCCAACCACCTCAAAAAATGAAGACAAATACAGTGCAGAAGGGCAGTGTTTTACCCAGTGAAAATACAGTCAGCCATCTATGCACACCTACGAGTGGCTGAAGCTCCAGAGAGGCCCCTCCACTCTCACCAATGCTCTAATTAAAAAAAAATAAAATTGAAATTCCATTTAGATTTTTGGAATTGGAGGCCAAAAGGGTCTTGATCATATGATGTAACCTGAAAGTCACAGGCTATTAAATTTTACTTAGTTGCCCTCTTGAGGTCAGTAACTTTTATTTGGCTAAAAACAGACAAACAAAACACAGACACATGCACGCAAAATCCCAAACAAACAAAAACAGAAAACCCCCAGGTTTTGTTATTATTGCCCTAATTTGCACAAATACCACAGATGTGTAATGTTTTGCAAACCACAGTTTAAATGCCCTCATAATTAACAGAGCAGTATAAGCTGCTGCTATTCTAGCTGGGGTTGGTGTTAAAATGAGATGCAAAAACCACCACTCACACTTACAAATTGTGTAAATTGATTTGAATGTTTTATTAACACTAAATCAGTTGTTTAATCAATTAACTAAAAATAAATTATATATGCTGATACTAGATTAAAATGTACAAACCTTATCTTTCTGGCAGGCCAACGGACTGCTTTTAAAAAAGATTTTATTAAAATAGACTTTCCTTTTAACAGAAATGGGATGCCTGTTAAATCTTTTTAGAACTCCAGCTATAATGTGCTCTTTTACCAATACCCCACCCAAGTTTCATTTCATGTTATTTTTAGAAAACACTAGGAATCCTGCACAGAGTTATGAGTCAATACAGCTGAAGAGTGACTGGAGAGCATCCTTCAGGCTCTGGTTAAACATACTGACCACCCTGCAGCTGTGTGCCAACTCGAGGTAACTCCTGCTGTACTTCAGTTGCCCACAGTAATGCCTCTGCTGCTGCTTTGGCCAGCTATTGTTTCCTAGTTTCCTTCCCAGCAGCTTGGATAGACTAAACTAGCCCGCAGAACTTATGGAGGAAATATTTTAGAGCTCTATCCAGTACAAGCTTGATACAAAGTCATTCAGCTTAATGGATGTCTTTCCATTAACTGGAGTAGATTGCTTCTAACCTCATGGTTCACATGCTCCCTGTTTAAATGACTACACTGAATTTTGGGTTGATGAAATGAGGTGATTGTTATTTATTCCTTTTCAGTCAGCCTGCCAAATGGTGTTTTGGTTACTGTAGTTTTTGTTGATCGCTTCTCTGATGAACCTGAGAGAGAATGTGGTTCAAAGCTTATGGAGGTCAGGAAGTAATCTGTCTGGAGTGTTATTTGCTACACCAGATGTGCTGTGCTATGGAGTCTAGGTCTGCAGTTCTTCCTTAAGCATGTGCAGCCATCAGAACCCAAAGAGCAAGCCTGACAGTGCTGAGAACTGAGGCACTTGAGAGGGAGTTTAAAGGAAGATACTTTGCTCTCTTACCATGAAAATGAGGATACGTGTAACCTCATTATTTATACCCAATAATTTAATTCCTAGTTTTTGAATGAGGTTTCTCTAGGTGGAGTTTGCACCTGCCAGCAATTTGCCAGAAGAAAAACATGGTAAAAATGTGGGTGTAAAACCTTGTTTGAAAAAATGGAGACCTCCCCCCGAAAAATTTAAATGCCCTTTTCTGTAGGGATCCTGTACTTTACACTGTGCATTGCTGGCCACCTCGTCCTAGTCAATGGGAAGCTTGGTTGTATATCAGGATGAAGCTTTTACTAGAAGAATAAGGCAGGCTAACATTACCAGTCCAACAGCTTAGAAATATAATAACAATTTGGCTAAAAGTTCTAGGAATCTCCTATGGGCTTTGTCAAACCTCTGTGGGTTCTGTTTAAAATTACAGCAGATTTTTTCCAGTGAAACAGCAGTCAAATGCACTAGCCCCATGTGCAGAGTGGGAGGTTTCTCACATTTCCACCTTGCAGTCAAAAAGTTTTCTGGCAGCAAGAAGTGTTAATTTAACAAATTTTTTTCCACTGCTATTTTGCCAGCAGGCAACCAGAAACATCCCCAGGTATTCAAAGCAGGGGTGATGTTGGGAATGGACAAAAAGCAAACTTTATCCCGAGGCTACTGCAGAGATGCTGTCCTGGGAGCCTCTGCCCAACTGTGCAGAGCACCAGTATCTTACCCAATACAGGTCTGCATTTAAACGAATGTTGGGTCAATTGCCACCAGGGAGAATGAAGGGCATGTATCATTTGGGTGAGGTCCCTGCAATGCGTGGCACGGAAAACTCACCTTGGTTAATCAGTGTTCTCCTGTATACCTGCTTGCTTTTGCTTCTTTCTGTCACTCAGTTCTTGTTCTCCCAATAGCCAGAACAGTGTTCATCCTGAAGTGGTGACAGGAATTTTCTCGAAGTCTGATGATTTATCTTTCCCTGTTTGACTTGGTGAGTCTCATATCCTGGTGTGAAAGGCAGAGCATGATTACTGCACAGCTGCCGTTTGCCTTGCCTGGCCAGAAGAAACAGCTCTTCAGAAACATCCTTGAAGGAAAAGAACAGGACCTTGAAGGTCCTATTGCCAATAAATAGTACAGCCTGTGGGGAGATGTCTGAACTGCAACATCTGTCAGATGCACCTGAGAAGCAAGGGATGACAAAAAAACTGCTTATCTCCAGACCTCATGGCTCACTGCCCAGAAACATCCCCTGTCCCACAGTGTTTAAATCACCGATTACTACTTCTGAAGTTAAAGTGAGATTACTTCTTCCCTTCAAGCACTTATGGTGGATTCACATGAGGTTCTTAGATGTCACATAGCTACCTTTCCAAATCCTAGTCAGCAATGTGGCCACATCCCCATTCAAACATTGAGATCATTTGGATTGCAATGTAGGTGCTATTCAGCTGTAAGAAAACATCAGTGCTGATGTTCTTTCTCCTTTTCCCTTTTCCTTAACATTTAAGATGGCATTTTTTTGGTACTCTAATACATGTCAGTCCTTTCTAGTAATCCTTTCTTCCTTACTCTCAGCAACATTTATTTGCTCTGTAATTTTCCCTATCTGCTTCCTCCTTGCTCATTTACCATTATTTCCTGGTTTAACCAGTCTGACTTCAATGAGCTGTGCTCTCCACCCTTCTTTCCCTGTGATACGTGTTTTTATCCACCACCACCAAGCAAATCTCTTGACCTCTGTCCTGCCTCTTTCTCCACAGTTTTTGGGGTGGTGGCTTTAAAGTTAACTTACTATTTTGTGTGTCTCTTCAGAGCTTGTCAGTCTGTTTACCTGCTGAGCATAAAACTTTTACTGGACACCTTGCTGACACAAGCCTCTCCTCTTGCAGGGCTTCAAGGGGGTGGAGGTGCAGATGTGTCAGTCTGCTGCCTCCTCTTCACAGGGTGGCTTTGCCAGCTTTTGAGTCCAGAGCCAGGTCCACACAGATGTGTGAAGAAACGGTTATGGTGTGAGCAGACTCTGCTCTGAGTCAGGTAGCACATGCAATGGCACTGGTGCTGGAGGCAGCAAGAAGACATTGGTGCAGGCTCACAGTCTGAGTACTAATCCAAGAGAGCCTGGGGGCTGCTGGTCCAGTTTTCCACTGCAGCCTGCCATAAATTGCTGTCAACACCAGAGCAACTTAGGTAAAATCTAGTGCCTGTGCCACAACTGAGCCTTCAGTCTCTTCTGTAAACCTACCTTGGAAGGCTCTGGTGACAGAATGGTCTTTGTGCATTAAACATGGACTGTGCCCCAGCACATGCCAGGGGCAGACCCCCTGGATTATGGTAGCTGGCTAATGGTGTCTGCAGCTACCACTGCCAGATGTATGAATGGAACAGAAATTTAAACAAGATGAAGGCTTTTTAAACTTTTTTTTAGCTTCAGTTAGCTGGAACCTGAACTGGGCTACATCCTGTCCAGCTTCATCTGCCTGTTTCTAGTATTGGTATTGACCTACAGAACAAGTGTGAACACTTACAGTGGTCTCAGCACAGGCTGGCTGAGATGCTTCCTTGCAAGAGTGACACAGATTGCAGAGTCTCTTGTTCTGCATCACTTGGAGCACAGATGCTGAGCAGGAAGGAAAGCTATTGCTCTGGGGAGGGGAAGAGCCTAAGGTCCCTGTCACCTGGGAGTGCAATCACAGGACAAGGTGATCATTCAGCTGAGGGACTGACTAGATTAATTAGGTGAGTTGTGAAAAGTGTGAACTGGCTTCCCCTTTCTTGTGGGGAGCTTTTGGGAATAGCAGTCAAGGAAAATGGTGCATCTGAAAAATAGTTCTTGTGGGACACTGGACATCTGGGGTGGAAGAAATTCCCTTCGGCGAACATGACCAGAGAAAGCTTGTCATGAAAGCTCTTAGGTGTATGTCGGAGGCCCCATGTGGCTCAGCCTGAGGACTTGCATTGTCAGCCCTACTTACTGCTTTCCCGAGTAGAACATAGGAGGAAGGCAAGCTTTGCTCTGCTGTACTGTTAACGGAGCACCCGTGCCAGCTAGAAATGGCAAGCTTAGCTGGCCACAGAAAGGACAACTTTAAATGTTGTAGCTCGTGCATTGCTTTGCACTGCTCTGATCTAGCAGAAGAGGAAATGATCTATATAAGTAAATAAAACCCCCTTGCTCCTAACTCCCTCTAATCTCAGAACCTAAGCTTTTAAATAAAAACAAGTTTTGTGCCTTATTCTGGCGTACCGAGTCCTGAGACTCTCGGAATTGTATGTCTTTTTATGTCTCTGGTGCATTTCAAAACCGAGAGGGTGGCGTCAGCTCCCCTACAGCATCCGCCGGTGGAGCGAGGGCGGGCTGCAGGCGCGGTAGCCAGCGTCGACAGCTGCGTGCCCTC
>VWZY01001530.1:312696-323494 GCA_013399075.1 Chloroceryle aenea | reverse complement strand
TCTCGGCGGGGGCTGCCGGTAGCGTTGGCTGCCAGGCAGCTCCCACCCTCCCTGCTTACTGGCCTTCCCGGGGCACATCCCTATTCCCGTCCCTAAAGCACCTTCTAACGGGGCTCCAGCCGGTGCCTCTTCCTCTCGCAGTTGGTGCCCCTAGGACTGGGCTGTGCAGGAGCTCCCAGCTGGGTGTGGGATGGACAGACAGTTACAGGATAACGGGTTCCTCTGGGCTTACCCACGTATAGCTTGCCCTTGTCTGCCCCCGGGTTGGAGTGGCCTTCACTGGAGGTACTTGAGGAGGGTGCATTGGTTATGTCTCAGCTTTGGACTGTCCAGGAATTTGTGAGAAATCTGCTAAATTGGTGCTGTGGTGATGTGTGAAGTGAGCATTAATGGGAGAGGAGCCACATGTGGAAAAGCTGGGACAAGGATACAGCGTTGGGACCTTTCATCCTGATAGGCTGANGCAGCGCTGGGGGATGGTTGGACTTGATGATCTGAAAGCTGTCTTCCAATGAGAACACTTTTATAGTTCTCAGAGTGGTGAAGGCAGCAGTGCAGGTGGAGGCAACCTGTAGCTGGGTTTGATCTGAGCAGGCCTGTCACTCAGAGGGTCTTTTGGTGATCTGTCTCTTTGCCATACTGGGTAGCCATACATTTACTGTCAGTGCCTGCTTTATCCCAGACCTGAATGGATGACAAAAGCATCTCCCTAGGCTGCTCATTTTGTATTTGTGTGCACTCACTGCAGTCTCCAATTTTTTTGGCTGTATTACTCATAGGGATAATGATGCTCTCAGAGTCCTGTTGCTTTCATTAGAAGGTGCAGGAGAAAGGTAGCATGGAAAGAAAAATCACAGTTTCCCTTGGAGCAAACTTTGCACTGTGAAAAAGTGTTGGTGGTGAGTTTTAACCTGGTGAGACCTACAGGAGTGTTGAGATGTGCAGTTGGTAGCTTTTGTTGCTATGCTTCCAGCAGGCACTGCAGATACTTGGTTGGATTGCTTGTCCACGCAGAGGTCTGCATTGTTGTGTCCTTGCTGGCTAAATGAGGGTGCTAAATGAAAGCTGTCATGGATGTGATTAGTCATATTTGAGGAACGTTGTATTTGCAGTGTAGATGTTGCCCACTGCCCGGAACAAACTGCTCTGTTTGCACACTGCTTATCTCTTGGAACTGAACTACTTCTGCTTGGAGGGTGTATCTTCTGTGATTGGTGTAACCTGTGAAGCAGGTAATGTGTTAGAGTAAGTGTTAATGCTCATTTTAGAATCACAGTGGAAAAGCTTTTTTCATTTATGGCTTGGATTTAATCAGTGACATCTTTGCACATGGGAGAAGTTCTTCCCCATCACAGGTGGCTTGTCCTGGTGTGCAGATCCACTGCTGAGATGCAGGTGTGGATTTTTTTTAGAAGGCCATGAGCATTCTGGAACAGTACCTGTCCAAACAAACGTGCTGCTCTTTCTGAGACAAGGTTAGTTGATGCTTTTATTTTTTATTTTTTTAATAGAAGAGCCACCTGACCTCTTGCAAGGGAGTAAACCCAGAGGCAATAGAGTGTTGTAGCAGCTTTCATCCTTTTTCCAAGAGAACCTGCACTATGCTTTGAATGTTTACCTGCTGTTTGCTTTTTAAGTCATTATGTCTGTTCTTGCAACACTTTTGGTGCATCCTTTCCCTTCCCATGGGTTAGGAGCTGTCTGCCAATTGTGGGCTGAGGAAATCCCTCCAAGCAGCTTGTTGACAGGGAGGTAGATCTACCTCTGAGAAGAGGTAAAACTAATAATCTGTGTATACTAACATTTTGCTTGATGATTACTTTTAGCAAGAGCACAGTCGGGGCTTTCCCAAGGACTACTTTGGTGCTGTGTGAAGTCTTCCAGTTTGAGGGAAGTGTTTTTCTTCATCAGGGATAGTTAGAGGCCTGTACCTACAACACCTGGAGTCTTTCAGTACTGTGTTCTTTGTTATTTTTTATGTTGGTACAAGACTTCCACCCTAAGCCAAGAGTTGCTACAGTTTTACGTTGAGAAGGCATAAAACAGTATCGGAGGGTGAACTCCAATACTTTGTTTAAACTGAGCCCTTTCTCCTATGGCAGGTTTCTTTTACAAGTGAGTTGGCAGCCACATCGTGTAAAGAACCTGCATTTGTTTGTGGGTGGCCAGTGCCCACTGAGAGTATTTGCTGAACAAAGGCTCTGTGGTGCCTGGTTCCTGGAACAAGGATAGGTGGGAGATAAGTATCAAGCTCACTGGGCTGTGACAATTTTAGGCAAATGCAGAGTTGTGCTGTTGTCTTTACAGTACTCCTGGGCCAAGCACAGTGCTGCTTGAACTGGAGCAGCTGTTCCTGAGATGAGAGGATGTCACAGCAAGTATGTTTAATCAGTGTTGAAACTGGGCAAGTCATTCTTCAGAACTTCTGTGTAGTTGTGAGTTTTGGGTTGTCCATCTTTTCCACTGCCAAAAGATGGGATTTTGTTTCTGCTGTGATGGAGAAAGTTGAGCTCAGGTAGGGCTGTACTTTAACAATGGGGCAGTAGACTGACACAGCTTTTAACTGACATACACCATGGAGATACAGCACAGCTGTAACTTCTGATTTACGGACTTCTGATGGGATTCATGAGACTTGAGAGGACCCCAGAGGAGGATGTTCTGTCTGTACAAGTTCTGCATAGTGAATGACTGGAGGCTCATGCCATGCCTTAGCTTACTGCACCAGTTAGCAAGAACAGTTCACATGGCTTGCTTCTCTTCTAGATATGCTGTGTTAAAAGGACAGGTCTCTGCAAGGACGAATGCATTGCTGATAGGAAGGTGATTTTGTGACCTTTGGCCAGCTGATAGAAGGAGTTTGCCAAAGGCATGGTGAAGCCATAAAGGAAACCAAATTCCATAGCAGTATGGTCTGGACTCAAACAGCATTCTGGCTGCTTGGGCTGGGCCTTAGTCTCTGTGAAATCAAGACTGATGAAAGAACCTTTACAAACCCTTCATTACCCGTGGGGTTGGAGTGAAATCAGTTCATTCTGCTGCTTGCAATGCTGATAAGAGACTCTAAGCACTAGCCAGTGGTGCTGCGTGCTCCTTTGCACTATTGAGATTTCTCTTATCTCCTTTCTCACAACACGGCAGTAGGACAAACTGCACTTGGCTGTTTTGCTAAAATGACTTCCAGAGCAAGACAATTGCTGCAGCTGGATGGATAAAACATTTCTGAAGAGTCTTGTGGGTATTGGTTTGCTGGTAGGCTACTTGTGAGTAATGCACAGCACTTTATTTCATTTAAGGAGAAGCATTTAAAATGAAATAAGCCTGTTACGTGTATCAAAATTACAATATCTTTCTACAAAACTAAAATGTGACTCTTATTAGAGGAGTATTTTTGCAATGCAAAATAGATATGCTGGACTCTTTAGACTTTGATACCTTGAAGAATTAATCTGTAAAAATGGGAGTTTTGAATCAAATACCAGTATAAGAAATTTAATCCTGGATATGCAGATATGCCTGGTCTGTTATTCAGGGAAGCTACTAAAGCACTACTTTCTGACACCATTGTTTTCTAGGCACTGTGACTAAATGTCAAAGTTGCATTTAAACATCTTTCTGCAATGTCTGATTGCACTGAGGAGTGCTTGTCTTCCTGTACTCTGATGCTTTTAAGACTATTTAGATATCTGACTTCTTGTAGAAATGTAAGAAATCTCGTGAGTCTGTGAAGTTCTGCAGTGATGTTTCTACTTTTCCTGCTCAAGTCACTGGGTTATCAGCAGTGAATAACATCTTTCTTGGGTCTGGCCACAAATGGACACAAAGCGGTACACCAAAGGCAAGCTTCCTTTGGCAGGACTGTTTCTTGGTAGAGTCTTTTTCTTTTTTTTTTTTTAATGGAAAATCTGAATTTCGCTTTAACTCATCGTCATCAGGCAGCAAGCAAATTCAGTCTGAAGACACGTCCCTTGACTTTATGGTCGGGTTGAGTTCAGTGGTAAGTACTGTTGAAGAGCATTTGGTATGGTACCCTGAGACGTTCTGTTGTTTTGTGCTGCCGGGCTGGTCAGTCAGAAGTTGACAATATCACACCTTTGTAGTCATGCTTAGCTTAGTACAGGGATCCAACAGGTGTGGTAAGTACAGTCATCCAACAGGTGTCAGCTACAGAAGTGCACTGGCCGCGTGCGAGATGCCACAGATACTGGCTTTTTGCAAAGTTTCCAAGCAGATCTGCTAGGTTGTGCTGCATTTGCTGTGCTTGAACACCTTTGAAATAACAGAAAGAAAACATGCTTGCTCTGCAAAAATCTAACTACTAAATGTAGTAAGATACAGTCAAATTTTATGAAAGTTTTCTGTACAGCTTTATCTGTCATTTGACTTGTTTATTGCTGCTTGGAAATTCTCCTCAAAGGAGAATTCCTATAGCCTGCAGTGAAATCTAATGCAGAAGGGAAAAATGGCCATGTTGAATGTCTAGTTAAGTGGTTTTGCTGTAATGAGAGGATATCTTCTCTGATGCACATCTGACACCTCTATAGCTATTAAATCTGTGCCTCTTGGCTTTTTTAACTCTCGCAGGTACCTGAGGAGGTGATGTTGTGTATCCCATAGAAATCTCTCAATGTCCACCATCCAGGGTAGTTTGAAGATTGTGGTAATAGATATGGTGTCAGGTCTAGTGTAACTGTTGTGGCGTATTCATAAGCATTTAGAGGTAGTATATCATCAACAGAAACCTTATACCACCCAACCCTCCCCCCCCCCGAAAAACAAGAAAAATCAGAAAACAAGAAGCAGCTTGAAAAGCAGAGATAGTTATCTTATTTGTATCCTATAACACCTAAACCCGTGCTGTAAGTATCTTGAACATATTTACCATTTTATGAGTGGAAATAAGCCTTTCCCACGGTGTGTGGGATGTGTCTAGAAAGCAGTAATTCCAAAGTCAGGCTGCACCTGTACACACCCTGTTTGATTTTTATGCTTCTAGCTTGATAATGCTGCTGTCCTTTCTGACTGCTGCTCTCACCTTTGCCAGTGCAATTCTGGAGCTGGGGATCAGCATCTGGCTGCTTGGGCTGCTACTGGTCAAGCTTCAGGCACACTGTCATGGGCTGTGGTTATTTACTTGGCTTTTTTTCCTAGTTTGTTTTGTGCATGCAGGATCACTTCAGGTGCACTAGCAATGGCTGGCTGCGTCAGTGACTCTGCTGGTGACCTGTAGCTTCCTCCTGATTGCAATTTCTTTTAGAATGAGGAGGAACAGCTGCTCTGGCTGCTGGTTGGTGTACTTGTCTTTAGCACTGATAATGCTCTCTGAAAACAAGCACTACTGTGGGGCAGGTTTGGTTTTGAAATGCTGAAATTTCTGGCTATATTTTCTGGATTTCATACAACTAAGCAATTGTGGTTTTGGTGTCGATGTAACTTTTCCTGTGATTATGCAGTAGTAGTCTTGTCAAATATTCCTGCCAAAATTTATCATGTTGTGGGCCTTTGAAATTAAAGTACTATTAATTGTACGAGGTATACAGTATAAAATCTGTACAGATGTGCATGCAAAATACTGTTCTTCCTGCTTCTAGATGGCTTTGTCAGGTGTCTGTGTTTTATGAGACTGCTTGAGACACAATCTGGAAGCTTTGCTGGTGCTGATTTGGCTGTTACTGCTCAAGTACTGCTCTGCGGACTCCTGGGCCTGGTCTGTATCAGCAGAACTTTGCTTACAAGTTGTTGGACTTTTTCCTCTCAAGAAAAATGGCCCAAGCATCTCAACTTGCTGCACTTGTAACCAAGACCAGGATGTCCCAACCCACTGCACTTGTAACCAAGACAAGAACACAATGATGTCCGGTCCTGGCATCTCAGTGTGGCCCAAGGTGTGTGTACCACCATACAAGTGTGACAATTTGATTACTTATGTTGTTTCTTCTAGTAAGAAATGTGCAGTCAGTGTGGGTATGCAATTAAAGAAATGAAGCCTGAGTGCTTTTACAAGCGCTGCTTGAGTAAGGCTGCGCTTTGGAGATGACCTGAAGAGGAACAGTGCTCCCCAATCACTACCTGCCTCCTGAGCACCCTCCACACAGCACTGCAGCTACCTTGTCACTGCTTTCCTCTCCATCCCCAGTCCTCTTGGCTTTCTGTTCGAGGGACTGGCTGGTGCGGTTGATTTCCACCTTGCTTGGCCTCAGTGATGTTTTTGCCTTGCTCTCCATTACGTGTACTGTGACTTTGATGTAAAATTGTGCTTCTAGCCAAAAATGTAACAGTTTTGCTTCCAAAACTCTGGAGAGTTCAGGCATTTTTGTCTCTTGGTTTAATGAGACTGTGGCATTTCTGTGTAAGCTAATGACTGTCCATGTTCTTGTAAAAAATCTCCCTATAATGACTTACAAATGTTGGCATCAACTGTATGGCCAATGTGTGCTGAAGGATGGGCTGGGGCCACTTTATAGCTGTAGGTGGTAGGGAAAGGGTGGCCAAAAATCAATTAGAGAGATTCCTTTGAAGTAAGTACAAGTCCACATTCCTAATGATGGTCTGAAATCTTGTGAGCTTTTCAATATGCTGAGCAAAATAAAGTCACTGGTTTGATCCTGATCACTTCTTGACTTTCAGTGGGAGTGGTTTTGATTTTTTTAACTGTTTTCCCTAAGGAATAATTTGAAGTTATGGACATAGCATTGGCTAATTATCAACTCAAATGTCCTCTCAGTAAGGCTTAAACAATTACTCTTAACAGTTCAGATTAAGGTGATGATGGTGTTTGCTACCCAGTAATAACATAAAATGCCACCACAGCAATATTCTTTTGCCTGAAGAAACCTGTGGCCCTCAGCAGAATATTCTGGTGTGCTTACAAGTTAGGGCTCCTGAAACTATTTGTTATTCAAAGTTTTCAGTTTTGAGCATCTAAAATAGCCTAAGCCTTTAACCGTCTCCCCAGTCCCTTCATTACAGGCTTGGGCTGGGTAAAACTGGCCACGTCAGAGGAGGAAGAGCTGTGGTTTAGTCTAGACACAGCATTTCCCCTTTCCTTTACCATGGTCTTGCTTCCATCAAGGATCCTTTTGTCAGTATGCTACACAGAAAAGATTCAAGAAGGAATGAAGTTCAAAAAGGAAGATCTCAGAACAAAGCTATGAGCAAAGCAGCCGTGGTCCAGTCCGGTGTTCACCAAGTTTCCCTTCTTGAGGTTTTGTCTATGCTTAAAAAGGTAGCACAAAGCATCCTGGATCCTGCTAGCTGTGAAGACTGTTAACTAGTCCATTACCAGGGCAAACAAGCATGCACCTTTAATCAAACATGTTCCACATCAAGGGCTCCAGCTCCACAAAACTGCTCGCAGCTTCCAGTTCCTTTAAAGTCCAGCCCTGTTTCTTGGCCATTCAAACCTCATGGGTGCCAGAGCAATCTGTACAGCCTGCATTTGGCTGAGGCACCACAACCACTCTTTAAATGCAGATGCTGTCCTGGGCATCACCTTACTGACGTGGGGGAAGACAGCGCTAGTGAGAAGCATTTTTAAGTAAGTCTTTCTGCTGTAGTCAGAACTTAAGTAAGCTGAAGTTCACCCAACCCTTCTAGTTAAATTTTGCCTCTGGAAATAAAGTTTTTGAGCTACTAAAAGATTAAAAAGTACTGGGATGACTGCACTGAAGGTTCAATTGCTCCCATAGCCCTGTAGCAGCTGCAGGCTGTAAATAACAAATTTTCAGATTCAGTCAGACTTTTTTGGAATTGATTAAAGACGAATCTGCTGTACCACCAGAAAGAGAGCATGCACGAGACACCTCGCTGTCCCTGTGTCGCACAGACCACGCAGGGATGCGCTCACTGTGCACTCCTCGGAGCACGACAGCAGCACGCGCTGCGGCACAAGGGTTTTCACACGAGTCCTGGTCTGGGGCGTGCGGGGACCCAGGAGGTGCCCAAGAAAGCTGGAGGTGCTGTATTCTTGAGCCACCTCGTGGCACATCTCCCGCATTGCAGCAGGGCTGGCATCTGCCGGGGGCTGCTCAAATCCAGACAAGAACACCGAAAGCCCGTAAGGACTCAGCTCTAGCGTGCTCATGGAGCAAGGGTCCCTTAGGAAAAGGTGAACTGTGGATGTTAAGCTACATGAGACCAGCCAAGTGCTAGTGCCAATCTCCTTTTTTGAAGCACTCGGTTATTACAACTAATAGATCCTTACAAAGCAACGTGCCGTGCAAGCTCTTAAAGCCACTCTCAGGCTCTGCATATAGAACTCCTGATGGATGAGACAATTGCGGCCAACGGTATCAATTCAAAAAATACTAAGCAAGATTAATAAATTCCTGCCCAAAAGAAGTTCGGGAAAAAGCATTCTTGCATTTTCTGAAGGCTGACTGTAAAACACTTTCACATGTAGAACTTTTCATACACTTTCACAAACTATATTTGAAACAAAGTCCTACAGTCCAAGGTTTGCTGTGAATTTGTTAAATCCTTGGGTTAATGTAATTAACAAGAAGTGAAGCAAAGCCAGAAAATAATAAATATGGATCTTCTGGGGCCTCAGATAAAAAGGAAATCATTGCTACTGCAGAGGATTTCTAGGCATTAGCAAATCTATGGAAAATGTACTTGTGATCCTTTTTGGAATAATTAGTTTGCCCTTGTTTCCTCCTCTTAAAAGCCAATAGCTTTTAAGAGTTTAAAAAGAAAAACCACAAAAAAAACCCCACCAACAAAAACACAACAAGCCCAGCACCTCACACTTGTGAAGACATTTAGGACCCTTGCTTACCATTACCTACTAACCATGCTGTTCATTAGTTTCTTCTGCACATATACTGCATAGGAGGTATGAAGAAATACCAACATACAAGCTACAAACATTTTAAAATGCATTCCAAGCTTCAGAGCACAAGAAAACCCATCAGAGTAGAGTGGATAAACAGTCTAACCTAGTTTTGGAGTAAATTACAGGAAGTGGTATAGATTTTCCTAGACAGATTCTTTAAATCCAACATGACTTGAGTCTTGACGGGGGGGAGATATCCTACTGATATAAGGAGAATGGCATTTTACAATTTCATTTTTCTTATCAATGTGGATTTTTTGTTAGGATGGGTGTTTTTGTGTGCTTGAGACATGAGACAATATCAAGTGGGTGTTAATTTTGATGTTTCTACCTGAGCTTTTCCAGTAAAGGAATTTAATGGGGATTGTGGCTGGTCCTCTCGTTCTCAAGTTTACGTTTTCTCAAAGGCCTGGTTAATGTAAAGAAATAGGATAATATAATTTGTGCTGGAATTAAATATTACTGTCTAAGTTATGTTTAGGTTAAGTTATTCTCTTTGGTCTGGCTTCTTGAAGGGCAGAGGAAGAGAAGAATGAACCTTGGTACACCTATATAGCTCATTATGTATGTAAGTGTCTTAAGGATTTTGACACCATTGAAAGAACTGAAAGTATCTGCCTACAGTTTATGGCTCTTAATCTTTTTTTTAACCTGTTAGAAAAACTGAAGTGCTGGAGACTTCTATAGAAGATACTGTAATAAACTGTTTCCATTGAAGGATTTTGCACAATCTACTGCAATATCTAGTTATGATGTAAAATGAAAATTATTTTGACAATAATACTGTGGGTAATAGGAAAGAAAAAGGACGAATGTAGATTCTGATTTTTGCCTACTTAAAGCACAGATCTTCATGGATAAAAGTAAAATGAAGAGGTAAGCTTGATAGGTACTTGTGTCACTAACAGTGATGCCTGCAAACTTGTTTAACAGTGATTTTCATGTGAAAGATTGATACCTTAGTATCATTTTTTGTTAAAAGCAGTTTCAAATTTATCTGTCAAAGAGCAACTCAGTAGAAATAATGATACTAAATAACAGTTGTGGCTTACACTTGATCCCCGAAACTCTTTAGCTAAGCAAGAAAATGATTTGCTACAGTTACAAGTGACAAACATACTGTTCTAACTTGCGTAGCCAGCCTGCTGATCAGGAGAATGATTCCAGTATGAGGACCAGAGGAGACCACCAGTAGACCACCAGTAAAAAATGGTGGCTGGAGGTGTGATTGGGTATTTTCTGTCTGGTGTCACTTTGGACCTATGGTCATCAGGCAGCAGCATGTGCCGTTAGCACTTTGCACGTTCCTGTGTCCTGTGAGGCATGTTTTGATGCTCAGAGGACATCAGGGAAGGTCTGTCCTCATACGTGGCTGGTAAGGGGGAGAGTTGCTTGCCACCGTCTGTTGGAGCAGAAATTAAGGCTTGGGGCTCACTGCCTTGCGTGCCTGTGCAGGGTTAAGCACAAAGCAGTTCCTGAGCTGTGGAAGCAGCTCTGAGGAAGCCAAGGTGAGGAACACCTGGACTGCTGAGAAGATGCACCCACCAGGCGGGTGTTGGTAGAGAGGGCTGCCCTTCCACGTTTGGGAGAATAAGGAAAACTAATGGTGTAACTAAAAGTAACTGAGCGTCCTTTGTTCTCTCTAGCATCTCCACCTTGGTGAAAATTTAACTAATGGTATTTATATCAGTCTTTTATCAAGATGTGGGATCAGCAGCTTCAGAAACAATCCCTCCTTGTAAAACATGTTCTTTTATGTAAAGATAAAACAAATTAAATTGGTACATATGTTTCGTTACTAAGTTTCCTTATTAAATGTATTTTTTGGCCTTGCAAGGCATAGGTACCTTATAATTTCCATCTCAAGCTGTGTCTACAATCTGCATTTAGTCTTCTGGAAGCTATTTTCTGGAAGCTGATGCTGTGGGTGGGTGGGTGGTTGTTTTTTTTTTTGTTTTTTTT